>OZ024824.1:124408302-124468302 GCA_964016985.1 Anodontia alba
CTAATGATTCTGTTAGCGGACAGTGAAGGCCCTGATCAGACTGCACGGATGTGCAGGATGTTCTGGGACTTTGCTGTTCGCATAAGACACATTTTTGCATGACGCTGCACATATTCATAAGGTCTTCAGTTGAACTTATTGATCGCCCCTAGAACACTACGTACGTAATGACATTCGTGCCTGTTTTGTAAAACTTATGACAGCCACAATTACATATAAGACCATATATGGCTCATATTTAAACCAAAGCAGAAATGGAAATGCTATCTTTTAGTACAAGTGACGAGGCGTTTCCACTCAAAAATGACAGTATGCACAACAAAGAATGAACAAAAAAAAAAAAAAAAAAAAAAAGATGTGGGTTATATTAAAGGGGAGAAAAAGGTTGGCAAAACACATTAGAAACAAAAGCGCTTGTCAAACTAAGTAGACTAAGTAGTTTGATACAAATTTGATAAAAATCGGAAAACTATTCAGCAAGTAAATGAAGTTTAAAGATTTTTTTTTTTTTTTTTTTTTTTTTTTTTTTTTTTTGTCAAGGGCACCACTATTTTGAATATTTAATGAGATTCTAAATATTTTAAAATAATAAATAAAATCTGTCTGACAGAAAACGGTGCCGTTTTGAAGTAAAAACAATATAAGTCTATAGTAGAAGCGATATAAAATTATTTGTTTAGACTTTCCATATTTAATTAAGACTTTATGACGTCATAACGCATCATTAGATATTCAAAATGGCTGTTCACCTAAAAGAAATTTCGAAATCTTCGAACTGCGATAATTTTCTTATTTTCGTCAAATTTTGATCAAATTTGTATCAAAATATATGGTTTGTCAAGATCTTTCATTTGAAATATATTCTCGTCGCGCCTTTCTTGTCTATGAATTCTTAAAGCATCGGTCGTAAATGTGGCAGAATGCATTTTCAAATATATATGACTTTTGAAAGAAAATAAGTATCTGTATTTTATGTCAATTGTTGACATAAATTGTCTACTTATTTTCTCTAGAACAAATTCGTTTCCTACATGAGAGTCGTTGGAGCGCCGTACTTTGACACTTTTGCCCTACTTTGATACCATTGCACCATATTATGTTAGCATCTGCCAACACAATGGTTCAGGCGGGTATGCACATATGCACAGTCTCACAAGAACCTACATGTATGTTGTTCGCTGACGTAAGCAGATGACATCAGCAAATGAAGTAGACATGTATCTTTGCTGAATGACTGGGCATGCGCACTGAAAGATTGATTCGACAGAAAGTCTGAAGAGCCTTTTTCTCGCGAGGAGCCTCATGTCATTACGAAAACATGCCTATTCAAATATATAAAAAAAAAATCACCTCCAAAAACTAAAAAAATTCACAAAAAAACTCTGATACATAATGTATACCCCTCTAAACCCCAGTCTTACATTATAAAGATGGGGTTAAAGTGGAGTCAAAAATATATAGGCATGTGTTCGTGATGATATCCAAGTAACTGCCTTTCACCTTTGTATAGTGAAGAAAGCGGTTTACAGGGCGTACACATTTGGATGACATTTTTCACATTCTGAAAATTTTAAACTAATTAAGCTGATCAGTCTGCACTGTTTGCCATTCCGCCAGTTTTTAAGTTTTGAAAAGAGAACCACGATGAAAAGGTTTATTAAAGTTTGCCTAGTGGATGTACAAGAGAATATAGACTTACGCATTTTACCATGTAAAGTGCTGTGTCCATCTTTTTCATACCATAGTTATAAAGTCGAATTTCAATAGCTCAAATATCTTTGGGACCATAAACATTTCTTCTAGATATGAGTAGTTCGAGTCACTGATGGTTAATCATAGCGCCAGATCAAGAGGCATATCGAGATATTTCATTACGAAAACACGCCTATTCAAATACATGTATATTGAAAGTTTCACCACCAAAAACTGAAAGTTTTCAGATAAAAATTCTGATATTTTTCACATTTCTGCTTAAACATAGATTGTAGGTACTCGTTAGAATCGCCTCGGCGAGGCGATTCTAACGAGTACCCACAATCTATGTTTTTAGCAGAAATAATAAAAATAATGTATACACTTGTAAACCTCAGTTTTACTATACAAAAGTGGGGTTTAAGGGGGTTAAAATTATAAAGGTATGTTTTCGTGATGTAGGTATATCTTTTCAACCTTCTATAAGATAATTGTATCTTGGGTGTACTCATTAGAATCGCCTCGACCCGGTACACGCATTTTTTTTGTCCTTAATTAAGAATTTTTTTTTCTTAAAATATCCCTAAATTATTTTTTTTTCTTGAGCCATCAGAAGAATATTTTAGAGACGCCGAAGTGAGTTCGCATTAGCCACGGTAAACAAGTCATCCCGTATTCGAGTCATTGAAGTTTACTGTCCTTGATGACTGGCCTCTGCTCATTTAGCTTATGGTCCTCGTCATATGAAAAGGGAATTTTGGGCATATAGGAACAGTGGAAGCTGTTCATTTGGTGCTTTCAATATAATCTTCACTATCCGAGGCTTCTCCGAAGGATCAGATAGTGTGAGAGACAGGAAATGAATGGACTTATGGGGTAATGATGATGATGATGATGAAAGATTTCTTTACGTATAGAAGGGGTTGAGCCGCAACGTGTGAAACATACCTTCTGACATACGCGTTCAACGAAGATTCAAATCAGCCTGCGCATCCGCGCAGTGACTTTCGATTAAACATATTTTATTGCCTGTTAAACAAAGGGATTAGACACGTTATAAGAATATTAGATAGTCCTCTCCCTGCAGCATGAAATACATTCACTTAAAAATACAATGGTGCAAGCAACCATTTTACATTATAAAATAGAGGAAAGAACATTCTCGGAAAAGAAAGTGTGGTCCTTGACAATGCAAACTTCTCGATACGCTGATATTAGCATTTAGCAAGATCACTCACGATTGGAGAATTAAACCAATCTGTGAATTTCAAAACTGCTAGTATGATTAGTTTAATAGTTTCAAAGTGGTATAACGGACAGCCCTTCGTTAAGAGATCAAAGTTTACAGTAGGAATGTTTTGAGTTTGGTGTACTGTTTGCAATTATCTTCGTCTTTGGTATTGTAAAGGTTGCATTCGACGAAGTACTGTTCGGCGTTTTCGAATAGAACACCACAACTGCCATTTGAATACAGAATTATATTAACTTCATTTAAACTGCTACACCTGTTCCTTTTTCTGGTTAAAACAATGCATTTCCTTTCTCCAAGTGATAAATGTTTACGTACTTTGTGCCTGATGTCGGACAGATGATTTGAATGGTAATAATGTGAGGATATTAGGAGTTTCGGCGTTAAAATCATTCCATAATTTCAGGGTGGATGGAAAAACATGTTTCAAACGAACATAACCTACAGAAAGGTAAATCGTAGTTGGTATTGTTTCTAAGATTATAAATGCTTACAGCATTTACTAGGCTTGGAAGCAGGTCATTCAAATAACTGGGAGTTTCATTCTTAACTATTTTGTACATAAGAATTAATACTTTTCAGCTAGCGTGTTCTAACTAGTTTCTAAATATAGTGATCTAAGTGATGAAAATATATACAGTAACTATACAGACCGCATGCAGCTGCACTTGGTCTAACTTGTTAATATCTGACAGATTGCAGCCATCCTATACTTCAGAAGCTTCCCAGTAAGCATTTTACATAAATCTATAGCGGGCCGTTATCGGCCCGTCACGGTAGCTGACGGGCCGATAACGGTCCGCTATAGATTTATAAAGAATGCTAGCTGGGCTAATCTAATAAAGGGCGTATATATATATATATATATATATATATATATATATATATATCTATATATATATATATATATATATATATATATATATATATATATATATATATATATATATATATATATATATATATATATATATACCCTATTGAGGGTACGTCTAGGTAGTTGAAACTTAAGTTTTTGAAGATACGATATTTTCTTCAAAGCTGAATTATTTAAAGAGTCTATATGCTTTGACCATTTGATGCGCAACGTGGAGAAAACGTCCTTATGCCACATGCGAACAGTGAAGATCCAGATGAGCATGCGCATCCGTGCAGTCTTATCTGGACATTCTCAGTTCGTCAACATATACTACAGTATCCATAGATTCTGTAAACCGACAACGACGGCCCAGATCAGCCTCCGCAAACTGATCTGGGCCTATATTATCCGTAAATTGCATTAGGACCTTTTTGTGCGTTGTGCATCATTTATAATTTGACGGTAAGGTAACTCCGAGGTATTTATGGCAGTCTTGTCAACGTCTTTGTTGTCTGCATGAAGAAATGTTGCATCCTTGGTTATCCAAAACGCGCCCAGTAAAGACTCTAATCAAACTGCGTAGTTTGACCTGAATCTTCGCTGGGCGCACATGACCATAGGTACTTTTTCTGACGTTGCGGCTCAACTATGGGGGGTGCTTGTGCAATCATAATGGAAATTCATGTGTACAAGTGAACTGTACTAACTTGCATATGTATAGGCTGTGATATGAGATTAGGTCCGTTATTATCGCTAACGAGGGCACCAAACCTCAATTCAGCATGCGCATGCGCATTCGCAATGTCTGATAAGGGCCGTCGGTTTTCGCCTACAGAATCACTGGATAATATAGGACATACTAAAGAACGGAGCAGGCCTCGTCTTACCACTGAGATGTGCAGTTTGATTTGGATCTGCACAGTTTGTAAAATTTGGCCGCACCATGCGTAAACTGTCTTCGGGTATATGCGGACCGCGAAGGCCTAGAACAGCTGTGTTTCCGCGCAGTCTGATCAGGATCTTCGCTGTCCGCTAACAGAACCATTGGATAAAACAGAATTTGCAAATGAAGAGCAACGGTTAGAATGGTACGAACTTTGCATATGAAACATTTTGCGCATGTTCGAATGGACTTTTTCGCTTGACAGGCCCATATTTTCTCTGGTGAGCCGCGCCAAGCAAAAATGTGTCTTTGAGCATGCGCAAAATGCCGATTAAGACTCATCCCACGCATGCGCAAAATCTGATCTGGGACACTTGCACTCTATCATTAGATTATATAGTGTCTGATGATTCTTGAAGCGGGCAGCGAAGGCCCAGATCACGCGCAGTCTGATCTGGGCCTTCGCTGTCCGCATATGCCCGAAGTTACCTTTTCTCATGGCGGGTTCAAATAGTATAAGAAATTTAATAGGAGCGTGAGCTTCAACTGAGCAGATAAGAGATTCATCTGTAAAATGGATTACAAGAGTACTCCGTCTGTGGATAATGCATTATCCTTCACAGTCGCATTGCTTGCACTTGTTTTGTTTTGTGATATACTGTAGTTTAGTTGCATCACGCCAAGCGAAAAGGTGTCTTCGAATATGCGCAAAATGCTCAGATTAAGATTCATATCGCGCATGCGCAAAGTCTTATTTGGACTATTCTCTATAGTGTCAAATAATTCTGTTAGCGGACAGCGAAGACCCCGATTAGACATCGCAGATGCGCAGGCTTAAATGGGCCTTCGCCGTCCGCATATGCCCGAAGGCACGTTTCAGTATGGCGCGGCCAAGATAGTCTGTGAAAATGCATTGATGCTTTGATGTTCGGTTTTTCTACACCTATACATACGTTTCTGAAATTAATCTTGCAATAACGTGCAATATAACATGCTAACTAGTTGGGTCTCAAATAAGAAAAGATTACTTTGGGACGTAAGCGAACAGGAAAGATCCAAATTAGCCAACGAGTCGCACAATTTGATGTAAGTATCCTCTATACATAGATCAGGCGAGCCACAACGAGAGAAAATGTACCTGCTGACAAATGTGCCCAAAGAAGGTTCTAATCAAACTGCGCATCAGCGCCCAGTAAGGATTTTGAATGTACAGGCTGATCTTAATCTTCGCTGGGCGCACATTTCCGAAGGTACACTTCCTGTACATTTCATCAAATGATTCTGTAAGCGGATAGCTAAAGACCTGATCACGGACGCGCAGTCTGACCTTGGCATTCCCTGTCCTTATATGCGCTGAAGGTATATTTTCATATCATTTCCACAACACGCCTGTTCAAATGTATTTAAAATCTCACCACCAAAACTGAAAGTTTTTAGATAAAAATTCTGATTATTTTTTTTCCATATTTCTGCTCAAAACACCGATTGTGGGTACTCGTTAGAACCGCCTCGGCAAGGCGGTTCTAACGAGTACCCACAATCGATGTTTCTGAGCAGAAATAATAAAAATAATGTATACCCCTGTAAACCCCAGTTCTATAATAAAAAATTGGGGTTTAAGGGGATCAATATTATATAGGAATTTTTTCGTGATGGTCGCGGCTCAATATGCATATTTCACGCTTTGATTTCAAGAAATGTGCACTCGTATCTTGGGATGCTTGATATTAAAACCTTCTTTTACGGTTCTAGATATTTGGCATGATCGCCGGTGACATTAACTCTGAAGTAAGGAAAATTTAATAGTCGATAAAAACGGAACTTGTATCTCTTCAACGAATATAAAAATGGGAATTCTTTGATATAAATCTTTATATAACAGTGTTCTATTTCCACCAGCTGTCCGAAGCCCATTATAAGGTCAAACCGTTCTAAACAGGTGCTCAAAGTATTTCTCCGACCAAAATTTGAAAGATAGAGGTGATGGTTCGACGACTCAAATCCCTGTATTTCTTCGCTAAAAGCCCGTAGTAGGTTTGTGCATGTGCTTAATGCTTTAATACATCTTTTGTAACATAACATAATATTCTTTTATAATGACAAACTCAGGTCATGTACATGACATATGAGTGAGAAGAAGAATAATAATTACAAAGACAATACAGTGACAATGTAAGGTTATTTTTTAACGTTATAAACAAAAAAAAGCAAATGTTACGCAGTCGGATTTCATTTTCGCAATTCAACGATTCTTTGAATTTAAACACATTAGTAGATGTATGATATTACTTCTCTCTGTATTTTTGTATTTCAGGTTTGAGAGAAGGACAGATTAATACATAATGAAATTCGTCACTTTCGTGTAAGTTGCATAAGCTGCACTTTGTCATTTAGTTCGAGTCCGTGCCAGCGACCGCGTTCGCAAGAAAATCTGTGGTTACCTGTCCGGTGTTTAGCAAAATGTAAACTAGAACAAGTGCCCAGAGGGTCACGAATACCCCCGGTCGACGCCATTTCTTAATCATAAAATATTTTAAAGTTAATGAAAATGATATAAGACAAGATATAGTTTACAATGTTAGTCTCTGAGTGACACTGATCTATTATCCCAAGTACAACTTTCCTGGAGTAAATAGTCTTCAAGACATGAAGCAAATTTGCTGGGCCATAAAATATAAGTCACTGACCTACATATAATTGAGAAATTAATATGATGATCACACTGATGCATTAGGCCAACTAGGATGTTAACCCATTAAATAATCTAAAAGATATTAAGCAAAATCACTAGACCATGAAATATAGGTCATACTGATTTATATTTACTTTGAGGTGAAAGTTTGGGTCACACTGTGCCATTATACGTAAATATGACATTTAGGTATCAAATAGTGGAGATATAAGACAAAATCACAGGGCTATGAAATATAGGTCATATCATCCCAAAATATGATAGTAATACATCAAATTGTCTTCAAGATGTAACATAAAATCACCGGACTATGAAATATAGGTCACAGTGACCTACATTTACTTTTAGATCAACTGTTGGCTCATACTAATTCATAATCCTAAATAATGATGTTCATACATCAATTAACATTCAAGATATGCGGCAAAATTACTGGACCATAAAATGTAGGTCAAGATGACCGCTTGTTTTCGGATGGTCATTCTTTACTGAAAGTAGATATTGTTGAAATGCAATGTAAAAAAAAAAAAAAAAAAAAAAAAAAAGATAATAATCAGACCCGCTACATATATCAAACCATCAGAATTCGATACATTTGTGTTTAATTTTTGACCAATATAAAGTTTCCGAAATTTTATCATTATTCGTTTCTTGTAATGGTGACTCGAGAAATGAGACTAGAAATTGCATAACTTGTCAAATCTCGGATGCTTTTAAGGCGGCTGCGTCAAAAACCAAATCTTCGAGGAGAGTAAGTCAGAAATCGGAAGGCGGCATTAATAGGCCTTGTGAATTAATATTTCGCAATCTGCCCTCTAACAACATGCGTTATTTGATGATAATTCACAGTAGAGAAGAAATTATTTCTTAAATTACAACGAGTTTGATATTTTTGGGTTTGGTTTTAAATGTCAGGCTGCCAGAAGAAAATATTATTTGGCTAAACACAGACAGTATGTACATAAATCAGCTTAAAGCAGAAATGCCCTGGTTTTGGCCACCCAGCGGGCACATGACGTAAATACAATGTCGCCTCAACGTCGATGCAACGTCATGGCGTTGCATCGACGTTGAGGTGACGTTGTATTTACGTCATGTGCCTGCCAGGCAGTCGTTCTTACAAACGCACTATGAATATCTTTATAAATAAACAAATTTAATAAGCAACGTAAATTACGCAAAATGCAGAAAGGTCACCCTAAAGAGTATTGGAAATTCCTAAATAGTCAAACAGTCTGAAAAAAGAAAAAAAAAATCAGAAACTCAGTCCCTATCTGATGTTTATGACTATTTTAAGGACACTTACTCCTGTGATACAGATAATGGATTTGATTAGACTGCAAGCAACAATGATTATGAACGTATTCTAAGATAAGTAATGAATTTCTTAATCGACCATTTAACTGCGACAAAATCAAACGATGTATAAAAGGGTTAAAAAATTCAACTGTCCCAGTGGGGTGATGAAATCATAAACGAAACTTAAAAAACACTAAAGACTGCATGTTACCGATATATGATCTTTGTTCAACCTTATTTTAGACATAGGACACATCCAAGATCAGTGGTTGGAAGGAAAAATACAACCAATTTACAAAAACAAAGGATATTCTCTTGACCCGAATAACTATCACCCCATTACTGTATTACTGCGTTGTCTTCTTGGGTAGTTATTTAAAGCCATTTCATGAACAATTTCCTTTAAAGGAAACGATCTACTAAAAGAAATCGCGGGGTGGGGGGAGGCGCGGGGAAGGGGCGGGAGGTAGGGGAGGTAGGGGGCTCAGAAAGCGTCATTCTTCAGTATATCATATTTTTAGTCTAAACTCACTTATAGAAAGTTTGAAGAACGATAAGAAAAAAAAAACTGTTTTGTTGCTTTGTAAATTTTTCGAAAACGTTCGACTCGGTGTGGCATATCGGACTTTGGAGAAAACTTCTAAACACGTCTGTAAGCCGAATGTTTTTAAAAGTACTGCAAAAAAATGTACGCTGAAGTTAAATATTTTGTCACAATTAAAAGAGAAAATTCTCATTTTTTTTCGTAAGTAACAGAGGGGTAAGGCAGGGAGATAACCTGTCTGCTGTTTTGTTCTCCATACTTTTGAACGACACGTGCTGACGACAATGAAGGTATTTCATTTCAATATCATAATAGAACAACTCTCGATATCATTTAATTGTTTATTTTGCTCTATGCAAATGACACAGTGATCTTAGAAGAAACGGTTGAAGATATTCAGAAGAGCATTGACGCGTTTCTTAGATATTGTGCACTTTGGAAGCTCAAAGTTAACGAAAGTAAAACGAAAGTAGTAATTTTCGGAGCACGGAAAACAGACTCCTTTTCTTTACATCTCGGAAACACTCCTTTAGAAGTTGTTGATAACTAGAAATTTAGGCACCTATCAGATGAAATGTCTAACGTTTTAGAAGATACTAAAGTATAGTCAATCACCGAAGTATTACGGAACGTCATCTCTCCGATATTCCTGTAATGACAATAAAGGCCGTTTAGAAGAAATAAGTTATTGTTTTCACAAATGCCAATTTGGCGTTGATAGGAACGATTTATCTTGCTATCCTTCGAAGATCGATTAACTTGTATATCATGCTTTTCCAAAGCACATTTTTATCAAAATATTCAGCAGTACTGCTATCAAATTAAAAATACTCAGATAGAAAATTGTCAGCTGATATAAAACCCCGTAAATCACTTGGGCATTAAAAACACAACTTAAAATTGAATTACAGTCTTTAGTGCATGGTGACTAAATTTCCTGATAAAAATATCAAACTCGTTGTAATTTAAGAAATAATTTCTTCTCTACTGTGAATTATCATCAAATAACGCATGTTGTTAGAGGGCAGATTGGAAAATATTAATTCACGACGGCTAAGCCGGAGTGAATTAATGTTCGCATCTGCCCGATAACATCATGCGTTATTCGACGATAATTCACAGTAGAGAATAAATTATTTCAATTCTAACATGATACTTAAAGGAAAATCGACATCTTTGCGATGTTTTGAAGAACTATTTTGCCTCGGACGTCAAATGTAGTAAGTGTTTACATGCGACGTCATCCAACGCTCTCTTTTGCAATCACTACGTTGACGACGTCATTTATCACATATTTTTACACGGCGACGTTTCTAATAGGTTCTATGGGAAAAAACGTTAACGTCATGTAAGAATAAAGAATTTCGACTGCTGCGGAGGGATATATACCTCCCCAATTAAGATACCCTTGTCTAATTTAAGGGTTTTCTGTGAAATTGGTACCCATGCAAAATAATCTGAATTTGAATCGATAACATCGACAGAAGCAGACAAATTTGCCGAACAAAAAAGCCGGTGCCCCCAGACTTTCTAGAATATGGTTGTGATCTAGACTGATTATAAAATACATAACCGGGACAGGAAATAACATCATCATTGTCAAGTTTGCACAAAATATCATACTGATCAATAAGAGTCTAAAACTTGGGGTATTCTGTCCCACGCTTCAGACCGCAAGTATTTAACTACCAAGAACAAATGTGTCACTAATGTTAGATGCGTCATTTCGGGTGTTGTTTGATTTAACATCATTAATCAAGTTTGTCTGTTCACTATCAATACCGAAGGGATTCTCGTCAAACTAGTAAACATGGTAGCATTGTAATAGCAAATATGTAGCAAATATAGTAACTTTGTAATATGCCCCAAAAACGTTTTGTGGTATACTTGATGCATCAATGAAAAGAAATGTCGTCTTGGTTATCATTATGTTACGACACCTACCGTATTTGACCTAATTATCACATTGTAGCCTATGGAAGCTTGTGGTAATATATATATATATATATATATATATATATATATATATATATATATATATATATATATATATATATATATATATATATATATCCACCTAGTAAGGGTACACTTTGAAAACAGATCATAAAAGAACTTATTTGATGATGTTCATGCGATTTCTTTCTTCTGATTTTCTTTACAAAAACATATGTTGTGGGTACTCATTTGAATTGCATCGACAAGTTGGTGCAAATTAAATGAGTACTAACAACATATGCATTATAACGAAGTAGACAAAACGTACACTGGTTGTAATCTAAAGACTATGGAATTGCTTGACTGTGCGCTTATAGGGCTATGTGCGGTAATTAGGTTTAATACGGTGTGTAAAATGTGTACTTTTTAGCTCTACATCAACTAGTCTGCTTGATATTTTCTTATCTTATTCCATCAAAAACATAAATGTTGTAAGTATTCATTAGATCACCTCTGTGAGGCGCTTCTGAAGACTTCTTGACGTATAAATGATTTCATTAAATAATGAGTGTTACGGTATATAAATGGAGGCTTAGCTCATCCAGCAAAGCTTGGGTAGATATTTATGTCACCATCACATCTCCTACGTGTGATAGGTACTGTCTAAGCAATTATCAGAATATATTTTTGCATATATAATTGTCTTCAAATCATCCAGAACACGACCAAAACATACAGATTATCTCAGCAGATTGCTAATATAAAAAACAAATTAACAGCTTGGATCACAAAGTGCATTTTCGAAATGTATTGCACCTGCTCGGAATACTTTGTGCCATTAGAGATTATTTAGGTTCCTCACTCGCCGTTTCTAGGGATTTCGCAAATAATCTATTTGTACAGCATCACGAAAATATACCTATATAATTTTGACCCCCTTAAACCCCACTTTTATATAGTAAAACTGGGGTTTACAGGGGTATATATTAGTTTTTTCTTATTTCTGCTAAAACATAGATTGTGGGTACTCGTTAGAACCGCCTCGGCGAGGCGGTTCTAACGAGTACCCACAATCTATGTTTTGAGCAGAAATAGGAAAATTATCGGAGTTTTTTTATCTGAAAAATTTCAGTTTTTGGAGATGAAATTTTCAATATATTTGAATAAGCATGTTTTCATAATGGAAAATGCGATGTGCATTGTACAAGGAAAGATACCGTAATGTGCTTATCGCATTATTGAATACAGCAATTATTTAATAAAGCATTATCAAATATAGATTATACTTTTTACTAGAATGCGTAAGCTGACATTGTAAAGACGTACTAAAATGTTGCACAATAAAGACATTGCAAACGTGTTGTTCATACACCTTTTTTTCGAGTCTATGGATAAGGCATTGCCTGTTTTTATGTGACACACGGATCCTTTTCTCATGTTGTTGCCCAGTCGTCCTTGTATGATGTATGATTTCCGTAATAATTCATTTCTTCAGTGATTTCTGCTTGGTCTTCCGACGAACTACTGCCAATATTTCTCTAGCAAATGACTGCTTGTGTTATGAATAGTTTATGGCAATATCACGTCACTTCAACCCAGCATCCAATTTTGTCATTTGGCGTAGAAGTAGGGAAACTACAGATATGGCCACCATCCGTCCGCGCGCGTGCGTGCGTGTGTGTTAGTTCGGTTGTGCGTCCACTTCAAGTTTTGTGTCCGCGACACCGCCAAACTATTCCATCGGATTCTTTTGAAGTATTTTACAGTTTATTCTTATGATATGAAGAGTTGCATGTGGGCTTTGAAATTTTTATTCGGCTACTTTTACTTTCCTATAGCAGCGTTTGCCTGTATTATCGTCTTTCCAAATCTTTGTGTCCTCTTATATACTTTATCGGATTCTTCGGAAAAGTTTACTTGTTAACCCTTGTCCTGCTGAACCCGGATATATCCCGCTTTGCAAACAGTGTAGATCCAGATCAGTTGGCTTCTGAAGAAGCCAACTGATCTGGATCTGCACTGTTTGTCATTTAGTATGTGAGTTTACTTCAACAATCTAGATCAAGTAATCTGATTGGCTGAAAAATGGAAGTGGGAGTGGCATCTTAATATATTCAGCATGACAAGGGTTAAGTATCGACACTACCTCCTAACTCTACATGCTGGTCATTTCTATCAGATTTGATGAAAATATAACAGAAAAAATATAGAAGTTTGAGTCATAAAACTCCGACAATAGATAACCTTTGAATGAAAATATGAAATTATGCTGTCCGTTTGACATTACAAGAACAAATCTTGTATGGCTTGGTGGCTTAGTTCAGCATCATGACTTTATGTACTAAGACCACCAATATGTACCTTTGCATAAGATTTATGACCCATAATTAGTCTGACAGACACGATTAATCGGTGTAGTAGACTGATTTCCTTGACTAGTTTTTTTTTTCGAAAGAAAACTTTGATTTTACAATGTTTATTATTATTATTATTATTATTATTATTATTATTATTATTATTATTACTTCATGGTGCGCAATAAAAGCAGTATTGTAATGTAAGGGAACTTGGGAAATTTGACAGAGTTTCGGCCATTTTCAAAATGAGATAACTTTCGTGACTTCCGGTTTGCTTTCCTCCACACCAACCCATCTGAAAGGAGACGTTTCGTAAAAGGAAAATGTCCCCACTCCCCTTCTGAGTAAATTCGTTTTTTTATAGATGACTCTTTTCAAAAATAGTGCAACAACAACTTTACAGAATTGTCTCCTCTGAATGCATATCAATGCCCGTGCATTTAATGAAAGTACAAGCCAGTAGAATCGGGCACCATTACGAAAACATGCCTATTCAAGTATATAGAAAATTTCACCTCCAAAAACTGAAAATTTTCAGATAAAAAAACTCTGATATGTTTCATATTTCTGCTCTAAACATAGATTGTGGGTACTCGTTAGAACCGCCTCGACGAGGCGGTTCTAACGAATACCCACATTCTATGTTTTTGAGCAGAAATTAGAAAAATAGTGTATACCCCTATAAACCCCAGTTTTACTATATAAATGTGGGGTTTAAGGGGGTTAATATTATATAGGAGTGTTTTCGTGATGACAAAATTCTCTTCCGACGAAAATGAACCTACCCTGTTAAATTGTGCACAACCCAGCGGGACTTGACGTTTATACAATATTGCATTACCTTCGATGCAATGTGTTGGGCAATTGACATTTGTACAACGTTGATTCGACGTTGTCTCAATATTGCATGCCCGCAGGGAATTTACAGTCACTGTAGAACGACAAAAAACTTAAAAATTACGTAGTAAAGAATATGTTCAGGTTGAGCCATAATCAAGTAACATAGACTACTAATGACACCAATAGGACAAGTACACACACTACAGTCGAACTTCACTGGCTCGAACATCTTTGGGACCATAGAAAATTGTTCGAAATATGGGTAGTTTGAGCCACTGAGGGTTTAACATAGCGCCAGGTTAGGAATCAAAGCGCTGATTTTTCGATAAACTAGACTTTATTGTTTGTTGGGTGTGATTAGAATCGCCTCGATGAGGCAATTCTAATGAGTACATTCAACATACAATTTCATGATATAATATGCGGGTACTCGTTAGAACCGCCTCGCCGAGGCGGTTCTAACGAGTACCCACAATCTATGTTTTTGAGCAGAAATAAGAAAAATAGTACATACCCCTGTAAACCCCAGTTTTACTATATAAAAGTGGGGTTTAAGGGGGTCAAAATTACATAGGCGTGTTTTCGTGATGCTTTACTCAAGAGGTGACAGTTAATGAGAAATTATGCAAGAATATTGCATTAAAATTTTTAACAACCTATGTTTTGGATATTTATTAGAATCGCCTCATCGGGGCGTTTCTAACAAATATCCAAAACATATGTTCTGTGAGGAAACAAGAATAAAACAAGGTCTTCCTTACATATAATTCTGTCCATTAAGGATTATTTACAACAGCAAATTCATTTTAATAGCAACATCTTTGGGAACAAATGCTGTTGTTGTAACGAGGGTTCACTGTAATTTACTTCATAAAATCTCTACAAATTAATGTCTTTTAATCCATTTATCCTGAATGGACTCTGCTTCCTTAGCTCTTCTGTCCGGTTCATTTCCAATATAAGGGGCTGTCTGGTTAGTTTTTATTATAAATATGTTCTATAGAAATTCCTGTATGTAATGCAAACAATGTAGACCATCATCAGACGCCGCACTGATCCGAGTCTACACTATTTGCCAATGTCCCTTTTATGGGACGCTAGGCTTAAATGGGTTAAACTAAGCGCCAGACGAAAACATCGACTGTCTGAGAGATATTAAAAACACTGTAGTCATCATCATGTGTTATCATAAAAAAAATCATGCCATTTGATAAGTTTTCTTTCGCAGACCGATTTCAGTCGAGGATACTCCCAAGAGAAAACCATATAACTAATTACAGTTTCAGCTTCTCTCTAACCCAGGGTCTATATGTATCAATGTCTTTGACCCAAGACACTCAATAAACGATTATTTGGTGTCATTCGTAGACAGTAATTAGTCTCCAAAGTAATAGATTGAAACAAAATCGCCCCAAAGCGCCTGGTGCATTATTTCCATACCTACCCTCTGTACATCCGTCTCTGACCTTTAGATATTAACCCTTGTCCTGCTGAAACCGGATATACCCTGCCTTTGCAAACAGTGTAGATCCAGATCAGTTGGCTTCTGAAGAAGCCAACTGATCTGGATCTGCACTGTTTGCCATTAAGTATGTGAATTTATAGCAACAATCCAGATCAAGTAATCTGATTGGCTGAAATTTTGAAGTGGGTGTGGCCTTTTAATTTATTCAGCATGACAAGGGTTAAAATTCACAATCAGTCCTTAGAATTAAAGCTGACCTAAAGGTCTGAAATTTGCTCAAACGAAATGAAGCAATTAAGCCAACCAAAAGAAAACTTTATGTTAAATCCATATGGGAGACTTCGAACTTTGTTTATTTGTTTACAATTTGACAATCAGATTTTCTATGAAAACTCAAATTTGTTTTGCAAATCTTAGTTCTTAAAGATAGTAAAGGTCGACGATTGTGCAAATAGATCCAGAGTACAACCCAGAAAGCATTCTTGATAAATCTATAGCGGGCCGTTATCAGCCCGTCAGGGTAGCTGACGGGCTGATATCGGCCCGCTGTAGATTTATCAAGAATGCTATCTGGGAACTCCTATCTCTTTTCGGGCCGATCGTGAAGTCTGCGGGAGGTACTGTTTATACATGTATGTAAACGGCTGTATTTACCCTAAAATACGTATAACTGCCCAGGCAAACGAAACAGACCAAGTTTACTAAGGAGGTACAGTTCGATCTTGGTCTGCACTCTTTGCGATTCGGTCAGCATAATATAAACATTTGTTCAGGTAGCTGTATGGACTTGAAATGACAAAAAGACATTACGGCGGCCGAATGTAAGAGTAAATACCGAGCCAAACAATTTGTGTGCATCCCCACATTGCTCCAAAGTAGCTTCCGCAGCCACAAATTCACCTTGTTTTATGCCCCCAACTTTGAAAAATCTGAATTTGCATATTGCTTTAGCTTTGTTCGTCCGTTCGTTAGTCTCTTCTGCCCTTTTTACCTTGTGTGCACAAGGTATCTCAGAAAGAATTTAAATTGGGCTTTAATATTTGGCAGGCAGTTTTGTTGGGACTCGGGCATAGATCACCTGATTAACTTTTGAAAGCAATTTCATTAATCTTATGAGAGTTATTTCCCTTTGAAAGTTTGGCATTTTGCAGGGACAAGTATGTAGTTAGGGGCATAGTGTTTTACAAATACACATTTGAGCTTTAACGTCAGAAGACGTACCCTCAAACATGTGCGTCCAGCGAATAATTCAGATCTGCTTGCGTACTCGTGGGCGCGTTTTGCATAGCCAAGGATGCAAAGTTTCTTCATGTGGACAACAAAGACTCTAATCAGACTGCGCGGAAGCGCAGGCTGATTTGAGTCTTTGTTGGACGCAAATGCCAGAAGGTACGTTTTTTCATATTACGGATCATTGCTATTTTTTTTTTTTTTTTTTTTTTTTTTTTTTTTTTTTCATCTTGGTGCAATTCATGCTGTTGACCATTAGACCATTAAAGGACTGATTAGACTACGTACTCATAGGAAGGACAGACAGGATGTCAGAGTGATAAAGACTATGTGTGGTGCAGACTGCTGGACAGATCACAGGCTTGTTGTAAGCAAACTCAGCCTGCGCATTCAGCCTGTACGATGACCACAAGGCAAGAAGGTGCCAAAGAAATTGGATGTCACCAAGCTGAAACAAGACAGCAAGAGGCAAGCATTCGTCAACGATCTCTGCAGCCGTTTAGATGCACTGGAACACAGTTCAGAAGATGTAGATGAGAGCTGGACAGTCTTCAGAGACACCGTTCACTCTTCAGCAATGGATTCCCTGGGACTAGTATCTCGCAAACACCAAGATTGGTTTGATGAGACTGACAAAGAGAAACACTAAAAACGCAAGGCTTACCTCAGAAATACCAGCTCAGTATCTAGTAAGACTGCCTATTCAAACATATGCAAGACAGCTCAGACGAGGCTCAGAGACATGCAAGACTCCTGGATGAGCGAAAATGCTGATGAAATCCAGTCCTTTGCAGACAGAAAGGATATGAAGAAGTTCTTTGATGCACTCAAGACAATATATGGTCCCCAGAGCTCAGGAACCATTCCACTCATTAGTGCAGATGGAACTAGTCGTCTGACTGACAAAGAAGCTATCTTGAAAAGATGGGCAGAACACTTTGATGGTGTCCTTAATCGGCCATCATCTATCAATGATGAAGCTATCAACAGACTACCACTGGTGGAATGTAATCCGCTGCTTAATGAGCTCCCAACAGTCTCTGAAACAGTGAAAGCAATAAAACTCCTGTCATCTGCAAGGCTCCAGGATCAGATGCAATACTCGTACCTGCAGAGATCTACAAAGCAGAAGGTCCTCCAGTTGCAGAGAAACTGACAGTTATTTCATATTACGAGAAGAAAAGAAAAGGTTAGAGAAAAGTCCAGGGAGTGTCACAATCACAAACCGCAGCCCTTCCCAGACACCAAGAGGAAGAGGAAACCGACAAATCCAAACAAGCACAAATCGAACAAACGTACGAAAATCACTAAGATTATCTCTCTCTTCCCCAAGCGAGGTAATCGCAATGCTAAAAGTACTGAAAAACACAAGGACAAAATGACACAAGGTAAGACATAAAATAAATCGCTTCGTAGAATAAACCACAAAGCAACAAAAAGTAAGGCTAACACTGGGACCGCCGCCTTAGGACGATCAGTAGAGTAAACCACCGGCGGGGGGGGGGGTGTGGGGGGGGGAGTTAAAGCACTTTTACAGCTAGCCAACTTCACCCTGGGTCCCGATGCTACTCTTAATACAGAAATACATAATAATTGGTTCCCATAAAGGCTCCCAACTCAGTCAGTGCATCAAAGCGAAAACATAAAAGTCAAATTAATCACTATAATAAACAAAGACGAATACTCATGGCTAATTGTACTGTATGCCAGAGTAAATGAAAACCAATAGTTGAACCACGGCGGGCCAAGCCAAAGACATATCGTCAAGCCCCAACCCACTGGTTAAAGTTTTACGAAGAGGCCGTCATTGAGTCTGAGGCCCGAAACGCCGTCGTGCAATTAAAGAGTGAAGCATAGGCATCAACAATGATTGGGTTGACAACAAGGCATGCAGTCTGCCGCATAATATCCAGGCTATAGCCAATTCTTTTATAAAGGTTAATAAGTTTTCTGAATTGCTCCAAACAGTTAGATTTACCTACAATTTTTTTTTTTAAATATGTACACTAAGCCGGTTCCGACACACCTTGTTGCAGAAGTGTTTTCAGACTGCCGCTCTATTTTTCTAACTAGGCACTGTGTCTGCGATAAAATTTCGAAAACGCCTTACGAAGTTTAAAATAACGATAGCCCTGCCTAAGTAGTTTGGCAGTAAGGCTTTATTACGATAATTAAAGTCATTAAGGTTTGAAGAAGCTCTGGCGAATCTAATAAGTTGAGATATTATACCCCATATGAGGTACGCCGGGGGACATTGCCATCCAGAAAAGGGAAATTGACTATATCTAAATCAAAATCGTCCCGTTTATCATAAATTTTGGTGGAAACTGTACCATTAGATATACATAGATTCAAATCCAAAAAAGGTGCCTCGGTATCGGAAGAATCTGCTCTATTAAGTTGGAGTTCTGTAGGGTATATGTGGTCCATCATTTAGTAAAAGTAAATAGTGTCAATATTTAATAAAACAAAGGTATCTTGAAGTTGAATTGAAAGCCTCAATAATGTCAGCCTGATTTTCACGTGAGAGAGACTTCATGAAATCTCTCTCATAACAAAAAAGAAACAAATCTGCAACAAGAGGAACACAATTAGTTCACATCGCAATACCAATAGTTTGCCTATAAAGTTTAGTTCAAAATCTAATAAAAATATTATCCAAAAGATAAACAAGGGCATCACAGACTTTTTGACACGACCATAAATTGTGGTTATTGTATACATCAGAAGTGAAAAAAGCTTATTCTTCGTTGCAAGCCAAATAGTGGGTATTCTCCCGAATAAACTTTGGTTAATTAAATCAACAAGTTTATTTTTATAAGATGATGAGGTAACGTAGTATACAGTGTAGAAAAATCATATGTAGACAATTTAGAAGCCTGAAAATTTTAGATTTAAATTTATTGAGAACATCGTTGGAATTTTTAATTGACCAAAGTAGTTAATTCCGTCCCTTCCTCAAGAATTCAAGGATGCAACAATTATCCACCTATTCAAAAGGAAAGGGAATCCTCAAGTCTGTGACAATCGTCGCGACACCTCTTTATTGTCAATTGCTGGGAACATCCTTGCTTTGGGCTACTGAATCAATTGAATGAACACCTTGAACAGTCAGGGCTTCTACCAGAAAGCCAGTGTATATTCAGGAAAGATAGAGGACCAATAGACACGTCATCTTAAAAAAAAAAGCCAGGAACAGAAAGTGGACCTCTACATGACCTTTGTCGACCTTACCTAAGCATTTGACACAGTCAGTCGTGAGGGACTTTGGAGCATAATGATAAAGTTAGGCTGTCCTGCCAAATTCATAGCAATGGTGCGGCAGTTCCATGGTGGTATGCTTGCAAGGGTCCAAAATGATGGCGAGTTTTCTGATCCATTCCCTGTGACAAATGGAGTTAAATAAGGTTGTGTAAGGTTGTGTACTAGCTTCGACACTGTTCAGCATGATGCTTTCTGCCATGCTTACAGATGCTTTCCAGGATGGTGACAATGGTATACCTATTAGGTATCGCTTTGATGGGAAACTTTTCAACCTAAGAAGGTTGCAAGCTAAATCCACGGTGCAGACAGAGGTGCTAGATACGTTCTTCTTTGCTGATGACATGGCAAAATGTGCTTCAACAGAAGAAAAAAATGAAAAAAAGGTGTAAATCAAGTATCTGATTCATGTGACAGCTATGATCTAACAATCAGCATAAAACTGAGGTAGTATATCAGCCAGTACCTGGAAAGCCTTACAAGGAGCCTACCATCACAATGAAAGGTCGGCGACTGCAAGTGTAGACAAGTTCACCTACCTTGGAAGCACATTGTCTAGAGTTGTGCACATTGATGATGACGTCAATGCTAGGATTGCCAAAGCTAGTGTAGCATTTGGCAGGCTACGTGGAAGTATTTGGGACCGAAGTGGAATCAGACTTGACACAAAGCTGAAAGTATACAGATCGGTGGTGCTGCCAACACTATGATACTCATGCGAAACTTGGACAGTTTACCAACGGCATGCCAAAAGACTGAACCACTTCCATACAGGCTGTCCTAGAAAATTTCTAAAGATCATGTGGCAAGACAGGATTCCAGACACAGAAGTCCTGAAAAGGGCAGGGATGTAGAGTGTACATACGCTTCTGAAATTGTCACAGTTAAGATGGACAGGCCATGTTACCAGAATGCCTGATGAACGTTTGCCAAAGAAAATCCTCTATGGAGAACTACAAGTTGGAAAACGCCCCCATGGTGATCAGAAGAAGCGATACAAGGACACCCTCAAAGCCCTCCTTAAAGCCTTCAACATACCAACAGAGTCGTGGGAAAAGATTGCACAGATCAAACAAAGTAGCAAGGCCTCATAAGAAGGGGTGCTGGTGAATACGAAGCAAAAAGAATCAGCGAAGCCGAGCAGAAATGTGCACAGCGGAAAGCCAGAGCTAAGGCATCACCAACAGAGCTTTCTTTCTCAGAGCTCTCTTGTTCTATCTGCAACAGTCAGTCTAATGTTAAGAATGGTCTCATCAGCCATCTTAGAACACACAAATAATAACACATCACACAGTTGATTAGGATTGGTCATTGTCAGTAATGACAGACGAACGAAGTACGGTAATTTTCAACATAAGTGATCAGCGAGAGTCGTTGCATGAGGGTAGATCCCTGCTCCATTTGGTAATGATGCCGTATCTGTCTTAAGTATTAGTATGTAAGTTCATACATACTTCTCGAAACTTTAAACAAGTCCAGTTTACTACTGAATAATATGTCTAAAAATCTCTTGGATGAGTGGCGGACAATGTAGAGCCTGATCAGTTCTGCGGCGTCTGATCAGGGTCTATACTGTTTGCTCAAGCCTGTCTTTCCGGATACTTATTGCATTTAACGGTTTATTTATGTAACGATGCCAATAAGGTCATGAATACAACCCCAGGAAAGATAACCCTGATATTAAAGTTTACAGTTTACAGATTTTTAACGCTGCCAGGCAACTGAGTCACATAGAGGCAGCGCTATTAAAGTATTTTCTTCCCTTCTTATGTAGGGCTACTTTTACAGGGAAGAAAGGAGACAAATAATTTAATGCCAGGATAGTCCTCTCAACGTAAGTATATTTATTTTATAGCATATTATACAGCAGCCTCTGTGTGTGTGTGTGTGTGTGTGTGTGTGTGTGTGTGTGTGTGTATGTGTGTGTGTGTGTGTGTGTCAGACAGACAGACAGACAGACAGAGCCAGTAAGAAATAGAGGGAGAGAGCCTTATTCCTATTTGACAGTCGTCCTTTACATGCAGCAATTCCAAAATTAGTTTGTCCGTCCAACAGAGAAGACTTCCGATTAGGGACAATATTCGCTGTACCATCAGGCCATATTAATCTCAATAAGGCTATATCAGATTTAATTAGCCCGTAGCACGCTGACGACGAAACTAGTACACAACTAACGAATGATTTTTTCTCCAGATAACAATGGTACATGACGTATCAGGAGGCGATTTGGATGAAACCGCAAGCCTTTAACGACGATTCGATTGAAACGTTAAATTATTTTATCTTCGAGAACAATCAGATCCATATCCTTGTCTTTCCTAAAAAACAGTATTTAACCTTCGATTCAAATTGTCTCCACTGGATGAAATTTCAAATCGTTTGCTGATAACATTGAAATCAAATCATTACGAAAACATGCTTATATAATTTGACTCCCTCAAACCCCACTTTTATATTGTAAACCTGGGGTTTACAGGGGTATACACTATTTTCTTATTTCTGTTCAAAAACACAGATTGGGGTACTCGTTAGAACCGCCTCGCCGAGGCGGTTCTAGCGAGTACCCACAATGTATGTTTTGAGCAGAAATATGAAAAATATCGGAGATTTTTATCTGAAATTTTTCAGTTTTTTGGATGTAAAATTTTCAATATATTCGAATAGGCGTGTTTTCGTAATGGTTAAAAAGTCTTCTGCTGACTTTGCCAAGAGAGTGGTAAAGGTCAAGATCAAATGTGACACTAAACGAAAATGAAGATTTTCCCATTAAAAAAAGAAAAGAAGAAAGAAGACCTAGGCATGTTCATCCTGTTATATCCCTGTTTGCCTTAATATGATAGGGAAAGGTAAGGTTTGTAAAGAATGTATCTTAACAAATGTTATTTTTTTATGCAAATTTGATCAAAATCGGATGAAATTTAAGATAGTTATCTAGATTTCAAGAGTCAAAATTGATTTATAGGTGCCGCAATTTTGAATATTTAATGAGGTTTTATGAGGTCATAAAGCCTTAACTAAATATGCAAAACCTAAGCTTCTTTTCTAGATTTATAATTATTTTGCTTGAAAAATCACACCGGTTTCTGTCAGAATGAACATCACATTTATTATTTTGAAATATTTAGAATCTCATTAGATCATCACAAAAACATACTTATATAATGTTGACCACCTCAAACCCCACTTTTCTATAGTAAAACTAGGGTTTTACAGAGGTATGCATTATTTTTCTTATTTCTGCTCAAAATATAGATTGTGGGTACTCGTTAGAACCGCCTTGGCAAGACAGTTTAAACGAGTACACACAATCTATCTTTTGAGCAGAAATATGAAAAAAAAAATCATTTTTTTTTTTATCTAAAAAGTTTCCTTTTTTCAATATATTTCAATAGGCGTATTTTCGTAATGTATTCAAAATAGTGACGATCTTGACAAAAAAGCTGAAGTTTTTAAGTCATTACTTGTAACTTGTTTAATGCATGTTTTGTCAAAGTCTTCTATATCAAGGACCTTCTTTGTCGAACTTAGTTTTCCTTTAAGGCAACATTGGCATCAACCAATATCACTGCTATTCTGCTAGCTGACAGTTTTTTTTCCTACAGACGGTATAGATACTTCCATGATAACGGGTCTCAATTTGCCTTAATTAATGAAGACCAGTCTGGTGGTTCTCAGGAAGATAGATAGCTTAATTTGGAAAAGGTTAACCTGTCTATGATCTGTACATGATGCGTAAATACTTCGCAGACGACAAAGTCATTAGATGTTGCGTCTTATACACAGTTTAACGTTCTGCATGCTGGGTAAAAAGAAGTCAGCAGACGTCATTTTGAAATAGTTTTCATATTTTGCCCAGAAAATAGACTTTGATGTTTCATGCAAATTGTCTCCTGAATTTGCATGAAATGATAAAGCCTATCTTTGGGAAACATTACGAAAACTCGCCTATTCAAATACATTGAGAATTTTACCATCTAAAAAAATGAAAATGCTCAGATAAAAAAAATCTGATATTTTTCATTTTTTTTTGCTCAAAACATAGATTGTTGGTACTCGTTAAAACCGCCTCGGCGAGGTGGTTCTAACGAGTGCCGACAATCTATGTTTTAAGCAGATATAAGAAAAATAATGTATACCCCTGTAAACCCCAGTTTTACCATATAAAAGTGGGGTTTAAGGGGGTCAACATTGTATAGGCATGTTTTCGTGATGTATGAGAAAAATTATGTCACATTGTCATCTACTGAATAAGCCCAGGCAATGGTAAAGGTTATTTATGCTTAAGGACTATTTTCATTAAATCATTAGATGAAAATATTAAAGCGATACGTTTTCTAATATTTTTCACATAAAAAAAAAAAAAAAAAATACAAGACCTGATGTGTCATTTATTGTCTCCTTCATATGGAAATTTGAATGTTTGATTAGGAAAAAAAAAAACAAAAACAAAACATTTATTGTTTTAAATATCTGCTATAATTTATAACTTGCGGGTTAAAGATTAAGCTTTCACATTTTGAACTTATCAAATGTATTTACGCAATGTTAGCCTCCGCCCTTTTAGGCAATGTTAGGCCCCACCTAAGGCAATGTTCGGCCCCGCCGGTTCAGGCAATGTTAGGTTCCGCCCTTTTATGCAATGTTAGGTTTCGCACTTTTAGGCAATGTTAGGCCCGGTCCTTTTAGGCAATTTTAGGCTCCGCCCTGTAGAGCTTCCTTCAAGGATACTATGTAACAAGATTCAGGTTCAAAACTTTCTTGGTTCTGGAGAAGAAGACCTTTAGTGTTTGTCCTTATATCATTACGAAAACACGCCTATTCAAATATATAGAAAATTTTACATCCAAAAACTGAAACTTTTCATAGAAAAAACCCGATATTTTTCTTATTTCTGCTCAAAACATAGGTTGTGGGTACTCGTTAGAACTGCCTTGCCGAGAAAATGTTAACGAACGGACGCACGGACGCACTCAAGGACGGACGACGGACAAAAAGTGATCACTATGGCTCATCCTGAGCATAGATCAGATGAGCGAAAAATACGAGCTAATACAATATTGACACAAACGCACATGATGCCCATAAACAATTATCCCAGCAGGCACACAACGGTAAAAACAACGTCGATTCAACGTTGTGCTGAACCGACGTTGTTTCAACGTTCTGTGCTTGCTGGGATGCTTGTTGGTTTTGACGACTATCACTCTACATCACTCTGTCCATGATATCATGACCTTATATTCCAGATATGTTCGCAAATGCTATATCCGAAAAGGTCCGAGATGCTACATTTAGTAATGTTGTACCCAAATACGGATTTTAGATGGACTTGTCTAACCTTTGACACGACAGTAAACATTCATCGATCTATAACTATGCCATATGCATATAAACCATATAACATATCGTATATAGTAATGATACTGGGAATTCTACACTTCATGTTACACGGACATTTTAATTCTTTTCATAGAAACAGGCAGTAGGCGTGTAATAAGTGCGTTTAGCTTCATATTTTCTCGTCAATAGTCATGCCGATATAATCAAACAGGACTGTAAATTAATTATTCTCATTTTCTTTTTCTCTGCATTGATTGGATTTATTGCCGACTCGACATTGATAGGCTCTCAGATTAATGTTAAAGAAAGTGAGCATTGGCGAGCGAAAATGAGCCTTCAGGCGTCAGACTACAATTGAGCTAGGGCACGACAAAACTAATCTGCAATAAGACCTGTGAGACCAGCAGAGAGTCAGATCAGCCTGTACATTTATCCAGTGTGGCAAGGGTTTTTGTTTATCCCTCTTCGGATTGCCGGAGGCTGTAGAAGGCGCATGCGATCAGCGAAGACTCTGATTACTGATCCGAGTCTTCGCTGGTCCCACACGTTTTATTTCGTCATGCGTTGAATTAATTGATTTTCTCCTATATATTTAAACATTTTTTGAAAACGTTTTACAGCCAATACGTTTTTTATTTATTTACTTTCATTTTTTTTTTTTTTTTTTTTTTTTTTTTTTTTTTTTGCAAGTTCAATTGGTCAATATATGGTACAGTCGACTCTCGTTATCTCGAATTTCAAGGGACTCTCTCTGAAATACTTCGAAATATCCGTACATCGACATATCAAATTTGCAAAATTTAGAAAAAATGAATCGAACAGCCATATTTAACAAATGTATATGTAATTTCACTCCTGAAGTTAGAAATATATTGAAAATATTGTGGAAAAGAGGAGGAACAATTTCTACTCTTTTCCACAATATTTTGCTACCTGTTGTTAGATTTTCATAGATATCGCTTTGCGATAAGCGATTGTTCGAGATAAGCGAGGTCGAGATAACGAGAGTCAACTGTACTTGCTTGACAACTGTTCCTCTAAAAACTTCAAAACAAGCATCAGAATGGTATGTCATGATACTTAAGATGAGCTTACTCCTCTTCAAACATTAACACAGCTCTTGTAAGATGTCGTGGCAGGTGTTAGGGTAAATTATACCCTCGATGACTTTCTTCTTTCCTATTTAAAACAACCATCCAAAACATACAAGTTTAAGCTTTTCGAAAATGCTTGCCATCTTTTCAGCCCTTTTTCAATGTGGTGAATATTTGGGCTTGGGACACTTTTCGCTGTCAAGCCCCAATCCTACCTATCAAATTTAGTAAAGTGGTATCGGATTGTCGGTCCTTCTCTATTAGAGGGATTTGAGACTCAATATTGTCATTTTTTATTTATTTTTTTTTTTATTTATACAATATTTAAAGAGGATACACAATTAGCTTCAAAAGCTAGTCTATCTTGTGGTCCTCTATAACATACAAATATAAAATACATACAAATATATACATTCAAATGACACAGCATTGTAACACAGAAAGATACTAATATGCAAATCAATTTACAAACAATAAAACTAAAAGTATATGATAAATGTTTAGAACAAAATTAAAACTTAATTTCATAAGAGATATCCATGAGACTTTGCATCATGCAGGGCACATAAAAACTATAAAACTGGGTCATAGGCATGTTAGCTAGTAAAAGGTAATATGTTCTTGTTTTTTTTTTTTTTTTTTTTTTTAAACGTATCACATAGTAAGATGTAGCCATAAAGAAGAACACGCACCACACGCACAATAGTATCGGAAGGTGCACCGGAACGTTACATAGAGTCTCTCATCAACTTGATATGAGCCAACTCGGTTCCGACCGCGCCATTCATACAGGCACCGCACCGAAACCCGATGGTCGAGAGCATGCGGCGGAAACGAATGTCCAAACAGCATGTCCCTCACACCGGGACCCGCCACGGTGACATACTAGGCACAGCCGATACAGTGCAGGCCCTAAGTGTGCGTGAGGTGTGAGACGGAGCAGCATCTCACTATGTCTGATTAATGAACAGTGATAAAATACCATTAAAAGTAAAAATGTTTAGGAATAAATTATATTCAAGAATTTTATGTACAATTAAGAGCAGTGTATCTCCATATATGTACAATCAATAGACGGGCATCTCAATACATGTACAATTATATTTAGTCTGTACGTAACTACCTAAAGATTTAGAAAGCCATCAACTTTCCATCCTCCTAAGTTCCATTCCATTTCTTGGCTCGTCCGTTTCGTTTCGTTTCGCTAAGAGCCGATTCGAACTGGAATCAGGTGTGTAAGCGTAAATTAGCCACCTTTGTTCTCAAAACGTCCTTTTTTTACTTTCGTTTCGGAAAAGGAGTGGTACTTTATTGGTGTGCACTAAATGCACTAAATGTCTAACATGTTAGCCACGTTTCTAGAAAACCTGACTTTTGATTTTCATCAGCGAGCGGCAGGCGCGGATCGGCCAATGCATCAGCGCAGCTTGATCGGCACCTTGGTGTTCGCAACTTGGATAGTGCAGCACGTATAGTTTTTTTTTGTATCCATAGGTTCAGAACTATTGATGGTCTGTGTGGCTGAGCGATCCGATTTGTGTCTTGCCTAGTCGCGGGCATCGACGACAGTTTATCTCGTGATGGGACTCAATTAATGTCTATAAATCTCTTCAGCCCCTACACCCCTGTAGACCGGTACATTTACTTATGCAGGCAGAGTAGACCGGATGAGAAGGCTCATATGGAGCCGTCTCTTTGCAAACTGTGCTGTTTGTCGTCCTGTGGGTGACTTTGTGGGCACTCTATTTGTGGGGTCTGGATGTGACCAATCTTAAGAAGGGAGGAGTCCATTTCGGAAACACAGGGGTGTTAGTGTCATGCTCACCTTATCATAATATTACATTCCGTTCTCGTTTGTCTTGATTTTATTTTCCGCTCAAAGGCATTATGAAAACATGCCTATTCAAATATATAGAAAATTTAACTTCCAAAAACTGAAAATTTTCATATAAAATATCTGATATTTTTCATATTTCTGCTCAAAACATAGATTGTGGGTACTCGTAAGAACCACCTCGCCGAGGCGGTTCTAACGAGTACCCACAATCTATGCTTTTGAGCAGAAATAGAATAATGTATACCCCTATAAACCCCAGTTTCACTATATAAAAGTGGGGTTTAAGGGGGTCAAAATTATATAGGCATCTTTTCGTGATGGTACAGTCTACGCAACAAATACATGAGCTGGCACATGGGGGAAGGGTCATTTCGATTCTCCGATTCATGTTCTACAAGTACCCATGTGTAACTAATTGCGGTAAATACATAGCTTCTTGTATGTAGCTGCATCGGGGTCTTCTCTGCTTGTCTGCGGTTCTCATGAACTGTCTCGTGAATTGTTTCTTCATCATAGTGCAGGTTATATTTTATTTCCTTTGGGATCATTGAGCCCATCCTGGTTACTAATTAACCGTTATAAAAGAATTAGCTATAGCCTGGATATTATGCGGTAGACTACATGCCTAGCTGTCAACCCAGTCATTGTTGATGGCTATGCTTCTTTTTTTAATTGCACGACGGCGGTTCGGGCCTCAGACTCAATGACGGCCTCTTCGTAAAACTTTAACCAGTGGGTTGGGGCTTGACGATTTATCTTTGGCTTGGCCCGCCGTGGTTCAACTGTTGGTTTTCATTTACTCTGGCATACAGTAGAATTAGCCATGAGTACTCGTCTTTGTTTATTATAGTGATTAATTTGATTTTTATGTTTTCGCTTTGATGCACTGACTGAGTTGGGAGCCTTTATGCGAACCGAATTTTTATTTATTTCTGTATTAAGAGTAGCATCGGGACCCAGGGTGAAGTTGGTTAGCTGTAATGTGCTTTAACCCGCACCCCCGCCCCCACCCCAGACACACACACACCCACCCCCAGTGATTTATTCTACTGACCGTTCTAAGGCGGTGGTCCCGGTGTTAGTCTTACTCTTTGTTGCTTTGTGGTTTATTCTACGAGGCAATTTGTTTTATGTCTTACCTTGTGTTATTTTCTTCTTGTGTTTTTCAGTCCTTTTAGCATTACCTCGCTTGTGGCACTCCCTGGACCTTTTTTATTCAAGAATGTTGTACAAGTAAAAGTATAAAATGTTTTACTTAAACATATACTACAAAACTTTTGTTAAGAACCATTACCATATAAATACCATATACACTGACAGTCTGTATCTTGGTAATTTCTTGTATGTTTGTGTTAAACTGTAGTATGGTAATTTGTTATTTTGTGTTAATATGTCACTCCGGCAAGCCATATGTTGTTGCATGCTAATCATGTCTGTAGCAAGGTAATCTTTTATTGTGTTATTATATATTCCATTCTGATAGCCATACTTTGTTGTGTGCTAATCTTGTACTACATCATGGTAATATTTTGTGTGCCAATATGACACTGTTGCAATCTTTCACCGTGTGCTAATATGACACTGTTGCAATCTTTCACCGTGTGCTAATATGACACTGTTGCAATCTTTCACCGTGTGCTAATATGACACTGTTGCAATCTTTCACCGTGTGCTAATATGACACTGTTGCAATCTTTCACCGTGTGCCAATATGACACTGTTGCAATCTTTCACCGTGTGCCAATATGACACTGTTGCAATCTTTCACCGTGTGCCAATATGACACTGTTGCAATCTTTCACCGTGTGCCAATATGACACTGTTGCAATCTTTCACCGTGTGCTAATATTTCCCTGCTGAAAGCCATACGTTGTTGCATCACGAAAGCATGCCTATAAAATTTTGAACCCCTTAAACCCCACTTTTATATAGTAAAACTGGGGCTTACAGGAGTACGCATTATTTTTCTTATTTCTGCTCAAAACATAGATTGTGGGTACTCGTTAGAACCGCCTCGACGAGGCGGTTCTAACGAGTACCCACAATCTATGTTTTGAGCAGAAGTATGAAAAATATCAGGATTTTTTATCTGAAAATTTTCATTTTTTGGTGGTAAACTTTTCAGTATATTTGAATACGCATGTTTTCGTAATGGTATGCCTAACACAAACTGCAGCAAGCTAAACTTTTACCAAGTGCTTATATTACTATTCTGATAGTTACACGTTGTTGTATGCTAATCGTGCACTGCAGCCATACGCCGTTGTACGCTAATCATAAATTGCACCAAGGTAATCTTTTTTCATGTGCTAATATTTTCCTGCTGCAAGCCATTTATTGTTTTAAGCATATTATATACTGTCGCAAGGTACTCTTTTTTCGTGTGCTTATTTTCCCTGCTGATAGCCGTACGTTTTTGTATGTTAATCATAAACTGCAACAAGGTAATTTCATTACGAAAACACGCCTATTCAAATATATAGAAAATTTTACCTCTAAAAACTGAAAATCTTCAGATAAAAATCACTGATAGTTTTCTTATTACTGCTCAAAAATAGATCGTGGGTACTCGTTAGAACCGCCTCGGTGAGGCGGTTCTAACGAGTACCCACAATCTATGTTTTTGAGCAGAAATAAGAAAAAAAAAATGTATACCCCTGTAAACCCCAGTTGTACTATATAAAAGTGGGGTTTAAGGGGTATGTTTTCGTGATGATATGCCGTGCAGTAAGCGTTTATTTCCACAATGAAATCATCATATTCCTGGTTTAACTCTTTCAATGCCACAGGCGATAACAATAGGCTTTCGCAAACAGCGTAGATCCAGATGAGATAATGAGCCATCTCATCAGGATCTACGCTGTTTGACATTCAACTTTACCTATAGCTTATTTAAATGTCGTCTGAAATTTGGTCTCGAAAGAGTTAAGGGGAATGGATACGTGTTCAAGGGAAGCAATTCTGTAAAAATTGTTTTTGCCTCCCTTTCTAAAAAGGGGCCTACTCTAAAAGGAAAAAAACATTGCTCCCATAGAGGTCTAATTCTAAAGGAGTCTAAGACGGGATTACTCTAAAAGGACTGAAAATTGTTCCTTCTGCTGTAAAAGAAATGAATTCGCTCCCGCAAAGTCTTTCCTTTTAGAGTACATCCCTTTTCAGAAGGTTAATACTGTGCTAGAAAGAAAACAGGAAGACACAAAAGTTTTCACCCTAGTTAAAAATGGCTGACAATCCATTACGAAAACAAGCCTAATCAAATATATAGAAAATTTTACCACCAAAAAAAACGAAAAATTTCAGATAAAAATTCTGATATTTTTGCATATTTCTGCTCAAAACATAGATTGTGGGTACGCGTTTGAACCGCCTCGGCGAGGCGGTTCTAACGGGTACCCACAATCTATGTTTCTGAGCAGAAATAAGAAAAATAATGTATACCCCTATAAACCCCAGTTTTATTATATAAAAATGGGGTTTAAGGGGGTCAACGTTACATAGGCATGTTTTCGTGATGTTTCAAGTGTACCCGGCCCCCATTAAGTTTACGTTTGTCTGTCAGAATTGCAGGTCATTTTTACGTCAGTGAGGGCGTAAATATAGTTTGATTCTGACTGTTACTTTTATCCCACGCTTTGCATAATCTCTCAAGAATTAATCTCTGTCTCCACTGACGATACAGGTCTCTTTCTCACATTTACCATATATCAATTCCAATATCTTCACACTCCCATAACAAACATAAAAGTGCAAGTAAATTATATTTAGAGAACATTTGGAATCACCGCTGACAAAAGGGTATTACAACATTCTGCAGTGTTTTGAACAACATCAAGAAAACATACCTATATAGTTGTGACCCCCTTAAACCCCACTTTTATACATGTATAATAAAACTGGAGTTTACAGAGGTATACATTATTTTTCTTATTTCTGCTTAAAACATAGATTGTGGGTACCCACAATCTATGTTTTGAGCAGGTGAGGCGGTTCTAACGAGTACTCACAATCTATGTTTTGAGCAGAAACCTAAAAAATACCAGAATTTTTATCTGAAAACTTTTAGTTTTTTGGTGGTGAAATGTTCAATATACTTGAATAGGCGTGTTTTCGTAATGATATATATGTTTTAAACTGTTAATGATCATAACTTCTTCATCGTCTTTAAGTAATTTTGTGCATGAGCAGTGCATAATAGCACATCCTATCTTCTCGATTTGGAGACACTTTACTAAAGTGTCATGGGATCGTTGCCATGGTAACCATGTAATTGTTATACCGATATTCATAAAAACGTGTCGCCATAGAAACAGAGGCTATATAGGAACAACTTTCATACAAATTGCACAGGTAATTAGCCATACTTATAAAGAAACAGCAAACTCTATATTAAAATTATAACTTTGTACAGTCACGTCGTTTCTGTCGTCTTGAAACTAGAGTTAGGAATGTATTATGACGTCATAACGTTTGCTGACGTTTAAAATGGAGCTTTTCAGACTTGGCATCTTATGGCACACATCTCTGTTATGTTTATGATAGATCAATGAACTTGTCAAAGAAGATGGTACATATGTACATGTATGGATTTGTCTGAATAAATAAATTATAAATTATCAAAATTTGTCATAAGGTATCTTTTGTCAGACTGCGACCCACTTAAGCTATTTGCTTTGATCTGTTCTTTTTTCTAGTCTTAACCCTGACATAAAATATAGTTTCTGCAATGTTCTTTGATCTCTCCCAGTGTATACATACCTGTTTCGTGTAGAAGTGAATCTGATATTAAAATGCTCTCTCTCTCGCTCTCTCTCTCTCTCTCTCTCACGAAAACATACCTATATAATTTTGACCCCCTTAAACCCCACCTTTATATAGTAAAACTGGGGTTTACGGGGGTATACATTATTTTTCTTATTTCTGTTCAAAACAGATTGTGGGTACTCGTTAGAACCGCCTCGGAACCGTCTCGCCGAGGCGGTTCTAACGAGTACCCACAATCTATGTTTTGAGCAGAAATATGAAAAATATTGGAATTTTTTTATCTGAAAAGTTTAGGTTTTTTGGAGGTAAAATTTTCTATTTATTTGAATAGGCATGTTTTCGTAATGCTCTCTCTGCGTGCATGAGTGCGTGCGTGTGTGTGTGCGTTTTAACAAATACCTCTACTTCAAAGACAGTATATTTCCTGCCTGTATGATGTAGTTTCTACATGTATCTATGGAAATATAGCGGTTATCATACAAATGGTATGTATATTCTACAACAAGAAAATTACTAACCCACATAATAACAAGAACCGCAATGCTAGAAAACGTACCATTTCGAAAAACATGTCTATTCAGATATACTGAAAATTTTACTACAAAATAATGAAAATTTTCAGATAAAAAAATCCGATATTTTTTTCATATTTCTGCTCAAAACATAAATTGTGTGTACATGTTTTAACCGCCTCGCCGAGGCGGTTCTAACGAGTACCCACAATATATGTTTTTGAGCAGAAATAAGAAAAATAATGTGTACCCATGTAAACGCCAATTTTGCTATATAAAAGCGGGGTTTAAGGGGGTCAAAATTATATAGGCATGTTTTCGTGATGAGAATCTAGCGGTTATCACACAAATGGTTAGTATATCTAACAACAAGAAAATTACTAACCCACACATAATTACACGAACCGCAACGCCATAAAAACGTACTTTCTCACATGTGTGCCGAACGAAGGCTCAAATTTAACCTGCGCATCCGCGCAGTCTAATCTGCGTCTTCGTTTTCCGCACGAAGAAACTTTGCATCATTGGCTATCCAAAAATGCGCACAGCAATGATTCTGATCAAACTGCGCGAATGCGCAGTTTGATCAGAATCTTCGCTGGGCGCACATGTCCGTACATTAGGTACGTTTTCTGACATTGCGATTCTTTTCAGACAGATAGCAAGAGAGGCAACAGACGAAATATTGTCAATATCTGTTCCTCAGTTCATGACTTCTAGTGTTTATGACAACCATATTACTTTATATCATCCATCTAGCCACGCCATTATCTTCTCCAATACCTACAGTGAGAGAAAATGCAATGGGAAGCAGTGTCACGTGACCAATAACCGTTATGCACAAGCTTATTCAAATAGCAGACAAGCTATGTCCCCAAGACGCATCTTCGTATGGCGCAGTAAATAGGTTATTGAAAGTGTACGAAACGACGAAAAAATGCAAAATGTGTATCTTACTGCATTTGCAAAATGCTAAAATTCTTATTTCATTTACGAATATACTGATAACTTTTCTGTCCTCAAAGGATCTGTATTGCGAACAGCCTTGATCTTAATTTGCTGGTGTACGTATAAACCTACCACAACGAAAACATACCTGTATAAATTTGATCCAATTAAACCCCGCTTTTATATAGTAAAACTCGGGTTTACAGAAGTTTACATCATTTTTCTTATTTCTGCTCAAAAACATTGATTGTTGGTACTCGTTAGAACCGCCTCGGCGAGGCGGTTCTAACATGTACCCACAATCTATGATTTGAGCAGAAATATGAAAAATATCAGAATTTTTATCTGTTTTATTCAGTTTTTGGTGGTGAAATTTTCAATATATTTGAATAGGCGTGTTTTCGTAATGGCTGTCTGATCAGGGCGTTCGCTGTCCGCTTACAGAATCATCGGTATACACTTAGTCAATTATATTAACGTGCAGTAAAGGCCGTGATGAGACTGTGTGTAAGCCGGTGCAGAATGGTCTACGTCAACGCTGTCGAATCTGCTGCAGTTGGTATTGTCTGAATTAGGAAAAAAAACAGTACTTCTAAACAATGAAAGCCAAGAATTGCTTTACGGATTTACTACGTACATAGCAGCGTTTGTAAGGAACAGATCAGAAACAAAATTTTATTCGGCTCAAACTATAAAGTTTTGAGTTTTTCAAAACATATTATGACACATATCTTCAGTCACACTATATAAGTAGTTGATTTAAGCTCGATGTGATGAATATTCCTATTGCATACGAAAGTCGTTGCTTAGAGTAGAGTAACGAAAGAATAGGCTACCGAAGATAAAACAAGGAAATTATCTGTTGCCAAAACAAAAAATGCTATTTTTATCTTAAGTTTTGCAATTCATGGCGTATTATGCGTAAACCCATTTTAGACTAAATAATCGCTTCACCACCTCTTTCCCGCTGCCCCCAACACACACACGCGCGCGCACGCGCGCTCACACACACACACACACTATGAATTTAAATTTTAAGTATGTCAGGCTATGTATTTAGAGATAACGAGAAAAATGGATAAGCTATTTGCAACCAGTGGAGACCCTGATCAGACGCTGCATTCTGCGCTGTCAGATTTTGGTCTGGACTGTTTTCCAAGCACCATGGTATGAATTTTCCTGTTGCAAATGAAAGCCGTAGCTAAGAGCAGAGTTACATAAGGATAGGATATTTAAGAGAAGACAAGGAAAATTTCGTCAAAATAATAAAAAAAAACAACGCTTTTTTGGTTTTGTTTTTAACTTTATTTTTGTGATGAATTGCGTACTATGTCTCATATGCGTTAACGCGAGAAGCATCAGTCAGCCAACAGAACGAGACGTATATAGAAACCTAAGAAATTAGCAATTGTTGTCTCTGATACAAAAACTCTATGAGCGTCCAATGACACTGTTGAATGAGAAGAAATAATGTTAAATAAGATCAGAGACCCTGGAGAAAACAAATTAACCTTTGCCATTCACTTGGCGATTTCGGCAGACGACAAATTAAAGATATTCTTCTTATTTTTCCACAGAAAATAGACTTTGACATTTCATGCAGGCTGTTATATTACAGGACACAATTTGCTTGTAATGCCAAAGTCTATTTTCCGTAAAAAATAAGAGAAAAATCCTAGTGTTGTATCCTGCAATAGTTATCCATCCTGCTAAGCGCTAACGCTTATTATTGCATCTATTCTAATTACCGTGTTTACCATAAGTATTCGGACAGACAGGTCTGAGCAAACAGTGTAGACCAAGATGAGACGCCGCAAAAAGACACTCATCCCAAAATGTTTGAAACAAAACATCGGGTAGGAAATTGTACTTGTTCAAATTTTAAGACTAGTATGGTGAGGAGTTTAGGGTGTCTGAATACTTAGGGTAAATACTGTATAGGGACTTGTTCTAAAATTTCTTTTTGTACCCAATAATGTATCTAAAACTTACTGTATAAGTGATATACAGTGTAGTCTAAGAACAGACGCTGCGTTCTGCGGATTTGATCTGGGTCTACACGGTTTCCAGACCTGGCTGTCCTAATTATTAAAGTAGTGAAGGTAGACAAGGGTAGCTAGCCTAGAGCTGAACACTTTGCACGATATAGGCAAATTTAGCAGCCGACAAATTGATGATAGTTATCTTTGTTTTCCCAGCAAATAGGATTTGCATTTCATACAATTGTCTCTTGAAGAGACAATTTGCATGAAATGGCAAATCCATTTATTTCCGGTAAAAGTAAGGAAAACATTTCAAAATGTCGTCTACTGAGTATTTTACCTAGCATGGAAAGCGTTAAGATCAATGTAGAGAGTTCCGAAGAAACGAAATCAGTATGGTAATTGTTGGTCAAACGAGAGTCTTATAGATAATGGATGAGCAAAGCGATATAAAAGTCCCTGTGGCAATATCGAACTGCGAAGGCCCAGATCAGATAATAATTCGCACAGTCCTATTAGGGCCTGTCCTATCAGTATTTTTTGCTGATATAATCTACAGTAAACATTGATTTTATAGTGGGTAACGGAGGCTCTGACCAGACTGCGTTTCCCTCATACGACATAAAGACCGTTTTCTCGCTCTGAGCTGCAATGGTTCTGTTGATTTTTTTTTTTTTTTTTTGCGTAGTATCTTTGATTTAGGCTGTAAACTATATTTACGCTAAGCATTCGGACAGACAGGCCTCAGCAAACGGTGTAGACCCTGATCAGACGCCGCATGTTGCGGCGTCTGATCAGGGTCTACACCGTTTGCCAGCCAGACATCAGTCGTTCGGATGCATCAACAAGTGGTACAAATGGCTTGTCAAATGTTTAAGTTAGGTCTGGTAAGGAATTCAGGGACCCGAATATTTAGGACATAGTGTGCTTGGATTGCGTGCGGATTTGTTTTCAACTTCATCGGAAGCTTCATATACCAACCAACAGTTTTGAAAGTAAACTGGTTTAGATCACGCGTCGGCAAACCACACGCATGATGCTCTGCATCGTCATCACTGGACGCACGTGTATGTCGGTACGATTTTACACATTGTCGCTTAATCACAGCCTTTTTTTTTTTTTACATTTGAGCCGGTGCATATCATTTCCTATAAGATTGCATGTGCACCCAGCGAATACTCAGATCAGCCTGCGTGGAATCGCAGGCTGATCAAAGTCTTCGTTTTCCGTAAGAAGACGTTCTGGAACCTTGGCTCCCGCGCAGGTTGCTCTGAGTATTCGCTGGGCGCACATGCTAATTTGTAGGAAATGCTGCCTCGGCTCAATGTTTAGATATATGCGGTGCAGTAAAAGTAATTACGAAAACACGCCTATTCAAATATAATGAAAATTTCACCACAAAAAAAAAATGAAAATTTTCAGATAAAACCTTTGATATTTTTTCACTGTTTTGCTCAAAACATCGATTGTTGGTACTCGTTAGGACCGCCTCGCCGAAGTGGTTGTAACGAGTACCCTCAATCTATGTTTTTGAGCAGAAATAAGAAAAAAATGTGTACCCCTGTAAACCCAAGTTTTACTATATAAAAGTGGGGTTTAAGTGGGTCAAAATTATATAGGTAAGATTTCGTGATGTGGTTGCCTGGATGACAATGTAACAACCAATGAAAACCCCAGTCAAAAAAAGGTAAACAACTGAAAATGTGCCCAAAACTAAAATATACCCCTGCATACCCGCTTTGAACTATATATTATGTGGTTTTTGTTTGTGTTGAGGTTTTACGGCCCGGTCAACCATTGGAGTAATGTCGAGCGCAGTCAGTTTACCTAACCACACGTTTACTGGACAGGCTTAGTCCTCTAAGCGGTTAACTAGTATTGTGCACATTCTTTCACCAGAAACTGACAACTGCCCTTCTTGACTCAGCGGAAGGGAGAGAATGACCGTAGAAAATATTTTATGATCAGTCTCCACGAAAGAATGTTGCCGACCTCGGTGGAGGTTGAACCCGCGACCTCCTGGTCTCCAGTCGGACGGCGCTTCCAACTGAGCCACCGAGGCCGGCTATGTGGTTACATGGGGTTATACATTATACAGACTTGTTCACTTAATGGTTGACTGTAGATCCGGATCAAACTGCTACAATAGAGCAATTTCATTCAGGGTCTGCACTGTCATTCAAATCACTTCATACAATGCACACATGAAAATATTCAAATGGCTTTGTTCATGGTTTATGCTGCTATTATAGTGCACGAATATTTAGGACAATTTCAGTGTACTCGTTAGACACAGACCTGCAGACATGCGATATTTACTATACAAGTATTAGCTTTTACAAAAAGCTTGGTCTACGCTTAGCACACAATGTGTGCTAAGCGTAGATCAAGCTTTTCATAAAAGCTAATGCTTGGTTATCATGCAAAATAGCATTAGACAGTCCATGACCTTTCATAAAGTGCTTCCGGAGCAATGTCGACTGTGTACATAACCTGGGATGATCTGAAATGTGTCTTGTCATGGATAATAAGAAATGTTTACAGGATAATGTCAATCCGATTATGCAAATCGCGTCAGCGGAAAGTGGGCGGGGAAGAGTCCTGCTAAAACAGTTACAGCCCGTATACTTCCGCGACTGTTCGACACTTTCACTATTATTTTAGCATAAAATACTAAACACAAATGAAGAAAAGCGAATGCCCTGATCAAACTGCACGAATGCGCGCTCTGATCTGAGGATTTGCTATTTGAATATGCCCCTTGTTTGCCTGTCCTAATTCAACTGCCTTTCAGATATTGCTTGTCTGATGTATGCGTCTATTTTGTGAGGAGAAATACACTAATGGACTTAACTCGTCATATCCATTCTAGTGTGAGACCATATTTACCATATTTGACCAACTTAACACCTTACCATATCTTTTCTAAAATTTGACCGATACTTCACTCACTGCGCATGTGCAAAACACTCCAGGGTGAGTGACAAATAGTATAGACTCATCAGACGCCGCGTTCTGCGGCGTCTGATCTGTGTCTACACTCTTTGTCCATGCCTGCCTATCTGAAAACTTATGAAAAATACGGTAATATTTCAACGCAATATGTTTTGTACTTTAAATTGAATAATCACAACTTCGGAAGCAGCGAGAAGTGACGTACAGTAAATTGCTCTCTGGGATTGAGTTTCAGTCTAAACATATTTTGTGATACGGGACGTGGGAAAAGACTTCCTATCCTTAGTGTTGGTAACTAAGGTCCAGACCAGTTTGCTCATTAACACAGTCTTATTAGGATCTTCACTATATATTATAGTAACGATCAGTGTAGGCCATTACGAAAACATGCCTATTCAAATATACAGAAAATTTTACCACCAAAAAATGAAAATTTTCAGATAAAAATGTCATATATTTTTCATATTTCTGCTGAAAACATAGATTGTTGGTACTCGTTAGAACCGCCTCGACGAGACGGTTCTAACGAGTACCAACAATCTATGTTTTTGAACAGAAATAAGAAAAATAATGTATACCCCTGTAAACCCCAGTATTACTATACATAAGTGGGGTTTAAGGGGGTCAAAATTATATAGGTATGTTTTCGTGATGTCTGTTTGGCTATTGCAGGTGCGCAGGCTGATTTTGGACCTTTGTAATTAGCATGACATCATTTTATCATTTGAACATCATCTGATATATCCGTAGGACAAGATCAATCTCAACAACCGGGCAAAGTCCGATCAGATTCAAATTCTGCTCATTTCAAATTCTGCTCACAGATAGGGTGACTGAGTGAATATGGCCACTCTTTCTGGAGTAACCCCGAGCTCCCCATACCCCCCCCCCTCTTCCCCCCCCCCCACCCCCCATATATGTTTCATATATAAAATGTTTCCCGTAGTCTGAAGTTTCTGAAACTGCCAACATAAGTTAGCATAAATGATGGCAAGCCGAGAAATCCAATATGGGAGCCATCTTGACCGCCAAATAATAACCCAGTAAACATTCTTTCTAAATCTATAGCGGACCGTTATCGGCCCGTCAGGGTAGCTGACGGGCCGATAACGGCCCGCTATAAGAATGCTAGCTGTGAAAAGTCTGCAGTCTGAACTTAGCAACATTTATTATATTATACATTGAATAGGTTGATCAGGGTAGAATATCACATTACTTCAAAGAATTATTTTGATCATACTTAGAGAACAATTTTCAATTACTGTGACAGTTTCAGTTCTCATCGAGAAACATTATTAGACTGTGACCTTGACCTTGTGTTGTCACGGACTCGGGCTACTTAACATTAGACTGCTTACTAGTGGTAAACAGAGGGCAGTAGATGTTACTCAGGTTGCATGCCCACTAGTCCGGGTTCAGCACGTGTGGAGACTGACTAATCCTAATAAGTTCTTTGACCTTGTCTGTGATCATTCTCCCAGTCAACTACTTTTGCCCCATCCCAACTGATGATAACTGCGCTTTTGTTAAAAGATGTTGCAGACGACTTTCGCTCTGACTTGTGTCCAGGTTTACAATCATTCCTAAGAATTAAGGTCACCTTAAATAAATGTCTGAACTTTTAACACGTGAAAAGTGGTATTACAATGAATAATTGGTTCATCGTTGAAAATCAGCTTTTTATTTGAAAAGGCAAACTGTTCTTTGCAAATCTTAATCCTCAAAGTCAATGTCGACATTACCTGAAGGATTGATTGTAAACCTGAGTCCTGGGGCCATAATGCATTATGGTGTCCGACTATATAAGGCATTTACGATGTATACATAGAGATGGACTGCACATGTACATCGAGACTGGCCGGCCTCTCTGAACAGTCCGATTCGTCTGGCTATTTGTTATATGGTGCACAAATGGCCATTATGCAACTTTCGGACAACGCAGGCCCTGATTAGCCAACGCATTCGGGGCCTTCAGTGTCCGCTTGCAGAATCCATTACGAAAATACACCTATTCAAACATATTGAAAATTTTACAACAAAAATAAGGAAAATTTTCAAATAAAAAATTCTGACTTTTTTTCATATTCCTGCTCAAAACATAGATTGTGGGTACTCTATAGAACAGCCTCGCCGAGGCGGTTCTAACGAGTACCACAATCTGTGTTTTTAGCAAAACAAAACAAATAACATATACCCCTGCAAACCCCAGTTTTACTATATAAAACTGGGGTTTAAGGGGGTCAAAATTATGTAGGCATGTTTTCGTGATGAATGGATAGTGAATTATATGTCAACGAACAAAGAATGTCCAGATCAGACTGCACGGTTGCGCACGCTCATCATGATCTTCGCTGTTCGCACATGGCATAATGACCCTTTTTCGACGTTGCGCATCACAAGTAGATTCCACCAGCTCAGCTATTGAACATACTATATGGTCAGGACTGTATAAGAGGGATGTTTTTTTTTATTGTGTTTTTATGTCTCGGTCATTATGGTCCTTTTCGAGCCGATCAGTTTACCTAACTACACTCAAACCTGTGTTAAGCAAGCACCTATGGGAAAGCCAAAATTTGTTGCTTAAGACAGGTGCTTGCTTAATACAGGTAGATTTCCACATCTTTACCTTAAATGGGATCTGAAATAGTGGCCTTTAAAGGCAGGTGATTGCTTAATGCAGGTGGCCTTTAGGACAGGTTTGACTGTACACTTTTCCTGGGCAGGATTAGTCCTTGATGCGGTTAACCAGTATCTGTGCACATTTCGTCACCTGAGCGCGAAACGTCAGTAACTCCTTATATATTTTAATGGGAGTTACTGACTTTTTGCGCTCAGTAGACGATTCATAATCAGAAACGTCTTGAATCAGCGGAAGGGAGAAAATGACTGTAGAAAGTATTTCATGATCACGCCACACGAAATAATGTTGCCGTACCCGGCGGGGATCGACCCGCCACCTCCTGATCACCAGTCGAACCCGCATCCGAGTGAGCCACCGAGGCCGGCCATTTAAGACGGATGGATACAGCTCCTAGGAAAATAACTGACATGCAAACATTTGCCTCCATTCTAATTGGGGAAAGGGGCTTCTCTTAAAGGAAAGAATTTGGTCCTTCTGAGAATAAAGTATTTCCTTCGTTCCTTCAAGTGTAGCATATTCTTGGAAGATTTCAATTACAATGGAGATAATTTTGTCTGCAAAGTTTTCTCCCACTGTAAAATGATAACATAACCTTTCAATAGTATCCTTTAACCTTTATATTGCGTTAAAGCACAGGCTGATTCGTATCTGCATGTTTCTTATAATCCAATCAGATACATGTACTTAACCTATGTATGCCTAGTTTCCCAAAAAAGGGGCATTGGCAAATAGCATAGATCCAGATCAGACGCCGCAGAACGCGGCGTCTGATCTGGGTCTATAGTATTTGCACTCAATACAGGAAATTCTACAAAACATGGTACCAATACAAGTTAACCTGACACCTATTCTATTGGGAATATACTTATCACGCGTAGTGTCGAGGTTTTGTGCTTGGAAGATAATTTGACAGTGACGTCACGGCAGCTACCACACTCTACCTGATTAAAACACGAATAATCAGGAAAACGTTACTAATTAGTTTGTGTATACACAATCTTATAGCTATAAGTGTGAATTTGGTTAGTATGATGTAATAGGGCAGTTAGTAGAGCGGAGCGCTCTAACGACATGAGATCCTTTCAGCGCCTCCGCCTTTGTTTTTTCTTAATTACTTTTACTTTGCTTTTGATCCTTGTATGCTACATATTATTTTATTTTAATAAGATTTTATTAGACAGTATTATGGCGTTGTTAACATTTTTACACAAATGACATGCTTCCAGCGTTCTTGTCTCCATATGCATTTGCACGAATAGTCAGCACGTGGTAATCGCTCAAGCTTAAAAGTTTAACTAGACTTGCCGGTTTTCTTCTTGTCTTCATTTAATTTTCAAAAGATATGAAAAATAGAAAATTAAAATGACGCTATACTGAAAATTTGCTTCATAACTGATTGCAAAATACATTTTCTTTCTTAACATGTTTTCTTTTATATTTATTCTTAAAAAGTAGCCTATAAAATAAAAAAGAAAAAAAAAAATGGTAATGAAAACACTAAGATTCGAACCCACAATGTCCAGATTTGTACTCTAGGAAAACTACCACCGAGCTACTGCGGATTTACGGTTACCGCTTCTTATAATATTTATTGAAGATAGCTATTCGGCCCGCTATTCGGGTAGCGTTTACCTATTTATTAAAATGGGCTTGGTCTAACAACATAAACAAATAGTGACGTCACTGTTAACTTTTCCTCCGAGGATAGTAACGAATCCACTCGGTATATAACGGATTGCATCTGCTAGTGTTCGTACAGCACCAGATTCCGACAGAGTATTGACACCATCAAGCGTGACGTATAAATTCAATCCGCACTGGAATATTGACATACGGAGTATACATGGCACCAATATTTACAAAGTGTCAAAGAATAATTATATTAACACGGACACAGCTTATCATCCATATATCTCTGACCTAGTTCGAGTCCAAAGGAAATTAATTTGAACGACCTCAAATATTGGCTTTTATATAACAAATGTAAGAACCATGGAGGTGAAAAGCAAAAGAAGAAAGATGCTTTTGTAACATGTGCGGACAGCGGAGCCCCGTGTCAGATTGCGCGGATGAAATAATCACCAGCAGAATTATTGGTAATTACAGAATACAGAATAATAACAGAATACACGGATAGGCACCTATGGAACAGACCAGGTGGATGAGCAGGCTGATCTTGGTCATTGCTGTCGATATAAATAGATTCTAAAAACCAAAAAAAAAAACGTTTTTATAGCCAATTTGAAAGATGTTTTCGTGGCATGTACGGACAGTAAATTCGCGCAGTCTGATCCGGGCCTTCGATTCGGGCAGTCTGATCTGGACTTTAAACATGTTAAAAGTCGTCTGCTTTGTCATCTGCTTGTGATTTTAAAAGTCATTTTTGCAAACAGTGTGGACCCAGATCAGACTTCTCCTCTAGGAGCAGTCTGATCAGGGTTCACACTGTTTCCCGGTATGCAAAAATAGGTTTGAAAAGTTTGCAAGAATATTCAGCAGAAGACATAAACAGACGGCATTTTCAGATGCAGGTTTTCTTGGCATTTTAAGGGTTAACACAGAATTTTGGACAGCGGTTTGGAATTTTTTCTTGAAAAATGTTCGTAACGTGATAGAGGTCCAAGACAATCGTCAAGACTTTTATATCACATTTATTTATATAGGGGTTGTCACAGAATTTTATAAAAAAAAAGGAGCCCAGCATGTAAAGACCAAACTTCTATCTCATACAGGCACACACGAATGCACGCGTGGTTCTAACGATCTGACACAGTGCAAATGGCATTGCCTATCACTGACAAAATGTACAGTCTATTCATAACTGGATGAACAGCATTTCCATTACGTTAGCACTCTCACTATTATTCGAAATGTTTTCTTTCTTTCTTTTTCTTTTGACCATGACCGTAACCTACTATTACAAATTTTATCTGCTTCCTTATACATGTAGATTGTACAGGTTCATTTGTCATTTTTTTGAGTGTTTGTAGTTTATTTATTCTCTTTTTGTCAGAAATAGTTTTTTTTCATATACAGAGTGTAGGCCCTGGTCAAGTTTCAGCATCTGTCGCAGAACTCAAACTCAGGACCACTCTATTCCGAATCAGACATTAGAACTATCACTTGCAAAACCAAACGTAATAAAAAAGAAAGAAAGAAAGAAAATTCAAGCGCCTATTTGTTGTACTTTCATCGTGCAAGAAAGCATGCGATTAGCTCAAACATACAGGGTTCATTCAATTTCAAGGAGTGTTTGTTAGACTTAAGAAAGCATAGAATAATAATCTGAATACTGATTTCAAAAACGAATGCATCCAGGGGATGTGTGTAATTTAAGACCTCCTGGTCAGAACTGTTGTCGACAAAAAAAGTTTATTGTAAATGTTTTGAATCACTGGGGGTATTGTGGGTATCGACAAAATAAGGTTTGCTTGTTATCCATTCCAACTTCAGATTTTCATTTTCCTCCAATTAGTGATCGGCGGTTTAACTGTACGAAAAATGAAGCGATCAAATATCACAAAACTTTTCACACATTTAAAAATAAAATTTGCATTATTTTAATTGGACGAAGCACCAAACATTATTTTGTACAGCCCCAAATACTCCAAGTGATTATACGTTTTCCGTTGCAACGACATGTACTGTATCGTTTAGGTACCACACACTATCATCTTAACTACTCTCTGGGCTAATTCAGCAGACGACAAATTGATGACAGTTTTCTTATTTTTCCCAGAAAATAGGCTTTGATAAAGGAGACAATTTGCATGAAATGCCAAAGCCTATTTTCTGGGAAAAAATAGAAAACTATTTCAAAATGCCGTCTGTTGAAATTTTTACCCAGCATGCTAAGCGTTAATAACTCAATAGTTTATTGAGCTATTTCACTGATACTTGGCAGGTTTATGTTTCATATCAAGACAATATGTCGCGGTTGGAACTGATGCCATTCATTTGGTTCGAGCGAAGAGAAAACGGGATAAGGCATATGCAATTACGTAAGCCCTGTTTATCTTTTGCAATGTACTATTTTTTATATATATATATAATATGATGCGACGTAATAAAAAGAACGAATATCGTATATGCCGGCTCATCACGAAAACATGCCTATATATTTTTGACCCCCTTAAACCCCACTTTTTATACAGTAAAACTGGGGTTTACAGGGGTATACATTATTTTCCTTATTTGCTCAAAACATAGATTGTGGGTACTCGTTAGAACCGCCTCGCCGAGGCGGTTCTAACGAGTACCTACAATCTATGTTTTGAGCAAAAGTATGAAAAATTTCAGAGTTTTTTTTATCTGAAAATTTCAATTTTTGGAGGTGAAATTTTCTATATATTTGAATAGGCGAGTTTTCGTAATGTCATTAAAGACGCCTAGACCAGCCTGTGCATACGTATGAACTTACTGATCCGGGTTCTTTTACCGCTTACAGAAGCAACATGATAACGACGACAGAAATCCAGCGGGCTAATGGCGGTTTATACAATGTCGCATTAACGATCAGACTGCGCGGATGATCAGGGCCTATGCTGTCCGCTGCCAGAATGATTCGATACTATAGAATATATCAATGGAGAGCAAAGACCCGGATGAGACCTTGAGCATGCGCAGGATGATGTGAATCAGCACAATTTGTACAAATTTGAAGGTACTTTTTCGCATGGCCCGGCCCATATGATACACAACGCAACAAAAGGACATATCTGAGTCTTCGTTTCCCTCTTAAAAAATCAATGGCCTTTGTAGTATATGTCGACGAACAGAGGCCAAGATCAGACTGTATGCATGCGTATGTTGATCTGGGCCTTCGTATTTCGCAAACTGTATAAGGGCCCTTTTTGTGCGTTGCGCATCATAAATGCCGATTCTAACCACTGAGCGAGTGCTAAAGTCAGTCAAGGCTTGAAAACTTGTCAAAGATTTTAATACCCAGTTTCCTTTGACACGGTCCATTTTATTATGAAATATGCGCTATTGGTATTTTAGCTTGAAGTGTATGACAAGAACACATGCCTGCAATAAATAGAAGGATATAAAATGAGATTGAATAAGATTGAGAATAAAATTGAGAACGCACAGAAAGTAAGTGTCAGGATGAAAACTTGCCTAAGCAGGAACAGAATGTTTCTCAAATGTTGGGTGAAGTAACTGCCGACGGACAAACAAGGAAAGTCTACCACCATCTTGGACAAAGCAGTAAAAAGACTCGGGTGATAAGAGTGAAGTTTTGCGCGAGTAAAACTAATTTAAGCACCCCCCCCACCACCACCACCACCTCCTCCGCACCCTCCCCCCCCCCCCCCCCCCCCCTAAAACCCAGTTGTTCTGTTGCAGTGCTTTTTTGTGCGTCGGTGGTTCCATATGAGGCGTTTCGTCACGAAAACACGCCTATATAATGTTGATCCCGTTAAACCCCACTTTTACATAGTAACACTGGAGTTTACAGGGGTATAAATTATTTTTCTTATTTCTGCTCAAAGACATAGTTTGTGGGTACTCGTTAGAACCGCCTCGCCGAGGCGGTTCTAACGAGTACCCACAATCTATGTTTTTCAGCAGAAATAAGAAAAATATCAGAGTTTTTTGTTTGAAAATTTCCAGTTTTTGGAGGTGAAATTTTCTATATATTTGAATAGGCGTGTTTTTGTAATGACATATGGCGTTCGTTGTGTCATTATTTGTTTCTCATCTCTCCTTCCTTTGATACATCCAGAAGGTTGTGCTTCGTGATTGTGGGTATTTTCTCCTATACATTTTCACAGAACGTGGTGCTCTCGATAGAGGGATATAGCATTGCACAGAGCATCACAGCAGTCATGAAACTTATGGAAATCCCATTACGAAAACACGCCTATTCAAATATACTGAAATATTTACCACCAAAAAAAAAAGAAAATTTTCAGATAGAAATTCTAAAATTTTTCGTATCTCTGTTCAAAACATAGATTGTGGGTTATAACGAGTACCAACAATCTATGTATTTGAGCAGAAATAACAAAAAAATAATGTATACCCCTGTAAACCCCAGTTTTACTATATTAAAGTGAGGTTTAAGGGGGTCAACATTATATAGGCATGTTTTCGTGATGTACAGTACGAAAGCTTCCAACAATTCAGATAAGAACAACAGAACTAATTCAAGGTGTAGTTATGATCGATGGCGTCATGGCAACTACCATGACTTCTCCAGCTTGAATTAGTCATTCTGTAACAAGATATGGAAACGGGCAAATGGTCAACCCTGTGTGATCAGTTAGTGGTGATTACATCCCGAAAGAAAGGGGATTTTTAAGCTGAATCAGAGCTATCAGTCTCAGAAGCCATCAAAGCAAAGTAATATTGAAGACAATTCTCAACAGACTCCTGCCTTAGGCAGAGTGGATAATTGCTGAAAATCAAATGAATTTCCGAGCAGGAAGAAGTATTTTTGCATACCGACTAAGGATTTCCTCAAATTACACCGGTGCTAGCAAATCTTATCTCACACATCCTTATCTGTCCCTTGGGAAAAAATAAAAATCGAGAATTTTCACGTGTTTGGTATACACTGGTTGTATACCAAGTCACGTTACGCCATCGTTAAGGTTGACATCACTGAATGTAATGACGCCAATAAACGTCACGGTATTGTCATCACAATATTCCGGACGTTTGAAATCGAAGTGACTGCATTATCAAAAACCAACTTTCAGAAATGAAAGGTATGTAAGAAAAAGAATCTATCATTGGTGTGAGGGACAGATAGAAAACCCGTCGCTCGGGATCACAGTCTGACATCACTCGGCAAGCCTCGTGATGCCAGACAGTAACCCTCGGGACGGATTTTTCTATCTACCCCTCACACCCATTATAGATACTTATATCCTTGCATAGCGGATAAGGATTTCCATAAATTATATCAGTGCCAGCTAATCATATCTCGCATACCCTTATCCGTCCGGTGGGAAAGATAGAAATCGAAAATTTTCACATGTTTGATATACACTGGTTGTATAGGACGTCAGGGTACGCCATCTTTAATGTTGAAGATGAACATAATGACGTCACTAAACGTCAAGGTATTGTCATCAGAATATGGCGGACGTCTGCAATCGAAGGGACTGCATTATCAAAGACCCCCCATTCGGAAATGAAAGGTGTGCAAGAAAAAGAATCAATCATGGGTGTGAGGGGTAGACAAAACACCATCCCTCGCGATCACAATCTGACATCACTCGGCCAGCCTCGTGATACCAGACAGTAACCATCGGGACGGATTTTTCTATTTACCTCTCACACCCATGACAGATTCTTATTTTAATCAACAAATATTCAATCTAAGACATAAGAGCAAGGCAATTCAGCAATATCTCTATCTCTATGTATTTACAGACTTCAAGAATATCTTGAACAGAGTGCGACATGCAGCAATATGGGAGAAGATACCCAGGAAATGCCACAATCACGAGGAACAGTAGAAGAGATGAGGAATACAGTATAACCTCAATGGCTCGAACCCGGATGGCTCGTTTACCCTGGATGATTCGAACTTTTTGTCAGTCCCTGCAAAATCCTTCCAATAGCTCAAGAAAAGAAATATTTAGGGACTTTTTCTTATTTTTGCATGGAATTGTATGTTTTCTGTACTAATTAGAATCGCGTCATCAATGCGATTCTAATGAGTACACTCAACATACAATCATTGTGTAGAAAATCGAAGCGATTTCACTAAATTATCGCTATTTGCTCCTGAACTTGTGCCATGATTAACCCTCAGTGGCTCGAACTACCCATGTCTCGAACAAATTTCCATGGTTCCAAAGATGTTCGAGCCATTGACGTTCGACTGTAATTAATGACAAAACAAAAGCCGCATATGAAACCACCGGCGCACGAACAAAGGAAAATTGCAACAGAGCAAGCTTTATAAGCCAACATGTGGATTTATAAAAACTGTGTCATGACAAAACCTAGAATAAGATTTGTGCGACCTGCGAAGACTCAGATTAGCCTGTGCATCTGCACAGTCTGATCAGAGTCTTTGCTGAGCGCATGTGCCTGCTACAGCCTCCTGTCTATCCAAAGCGGGTAGAATGCGAACAATTGCCATATTTGGTGAATGTACAGGCTGATCTAAGTCTTTGCTGGTCACTCGGGTTATATTATAGGTTTCATCGTGCGCCGGCTTAAAGCCGTGTTAGTACAGCAGTCTAACATACAAGTGGTTTATGGTCCTAGTTGAGTGAGGAAGAGAAGTCTTGTGACAACAATACTCTTCAAAATATTCCTCGAAAAATATAAATATATGAGCCGGTGCATGACAAAACCTGCAAAATGGCATTTGCGCCCAGCGAAGACTTAGATCAGACTGGGCATCTGCCCAGTCTGATCTGAGTCTTCGTTGTCCGCATGAATAAAGCTTGGGTCCTTAGCTACCCATGGAGCGTACAGCAAAGACGCTGATCAGACTGAGCGGATGCCCAGGCTTGTCTGAGTCTTCGCTGGGCGCACATGCCATTTTGTAGGTTTTGTCATGCGCTGGCTCATATCTGATGGCTCACAGGTCAATAAAGGAGACAATGTATTTGATTGGGCGTCATTGGTAGGCTATGTGTTGTGTTTGTGGCTCTTCCTGGGTATCTTCTACTATATGGTACTACCGGTAATATATTTTTACTGTCTTAGAAAGCTTCTAACATAGGTCTAGATAATGGAGGGTATCCGGTAAATATTTTTATTATTTCTCCATGAAAACATATGTTGTAGGTACTCATCAGAAGCGCCTTTGCAAAGCGCTTCTAATGAGTACCCACAGCATATGTTTTTGTGGATAAATAAAAAAAATATCAATACTTATGGATTGAAAAAAGCGCCTTAACTCGTGCTATGTTCTAAGGATTACGTGGCAAGACAGAATTCCAGACACAGAAGTCCTGAAGGCCCCGAGGCTACAAAACGTTTTTCATGCTTAATTCAGCTGAGCATGAAATTTGTTTTGCTTATAAATCTTAAAATACCAACAAAATTTTGATTTTTTTTTCATGCTCAACTGCTCAGCTGAGTTAAGCATGAAAAAAGTTTTATAACCTCGGGACCTGAAAAGGGCAGGGATGCAGAGTGTTCATACTCTTCTGAAATCGGCACAGTTAAGATAGACAGGCCATGTTACAAGAATGCCTGATGAACATTTGCCAAAGAAAATCCTCTATGGAGAACTACAAGTGGAAAACCGATCCCATAGTGGTCAGAAAAAGCAATACAAGGACAGACTCAAAGCCTCCCTTTATAACAAACATACGAACAGAATCATGGGAACAGATTGCACAGGGTCGAACAAAGTGGCGAGGCCTCATAAGAAAGCGTGCTGGTGAATAAGAAGCAAAAAGAATCGGCAAAGCCGAGCAGAAACGTGCTCAGCGGAAAGCCAGAGCTAAGGCATCACCAACGAAGCTTTCTTCCTCAGACCGCTCATGCTCTATCTGCAACAGGCAGTTTAGAGCTAAGACTGGTCTCATCAGCCATCTAAGAACATAAAAACAGTAACACTTCATGCATTCGATCAGGATTTGTCATTTTCAGTAATGACAAACGAACAATATCACCGTAGGGACGGATGTGCGGGACGGGATGGGCGGACGAACAGAGGAGCAAATTAATGCCTACTTCCACTTTGATAAATTTTCCGCCATTAAATTACAAAGGAGAGAACTTTTCTGACTTCTTGTTTGTTTTTCTGCACACCTTTTTGGGAGATAATTCTTTTTAGAGTAGAACCCTTTTCAGAAATGAGGCAGCACAATTTTGACAGGTTTGCCTGCCCTGGCAGTATAACCATTTCTCTTAAAATTCAGTGCAGTGTTTTTTTTGTTTTTTTTTTTTGAAAAGTTGCTCCAGACAATTGAGTTTCTGAAACACTTTGGAAAGTCAAATAAGTGTCTAAAGATATTACCAGTACAACTGTGGATACGAAACATATTTTGAGAATACGAATCTTTGTAGCATGTACGTACATGTACAGACTGGCTTTCAACGGCATGTTCTTTTATTTCAAATGGCTATCCTGAAGGGCGGTGAAGACACTTATCTGGTTACAAAAATGTGCAGATTTATTTGGTCTCCTTCCGTTCATGTTGGCTTTGATGATCGTTTCGCTGATTGCATATCACATCGCAGTGTTAACCCATTAAAGACTGAATAAGCTCCTCCATACTATATATTGGAATAGCTCATTTTCGATTTTAGGTATGTCGGGCTATATGATGTAGATATTCCTAAAGAAAAATGGTTGAACTATGCAAACAGTGGAGACCCTGATCAGACGCCGCGTTCTGTGGCGTCTGATCTGGGTCTGCACTGTTTGCCAATTACCCGTTTAGGGGTCTCCAGCCTTCAATGGGTTAACTTAATCAAAGCAATACAGCCTTAGAATAATAATACAGTATGTATTATTACAGCACACAAGAAAACACTTGACAGGGAAAACATACCAGCCTCTATATCCCTTGAGTTATCCCTACAAGTATAAGTGAACATACCCAGGAAATGCCGAAAACGAAGAACAGCCCCACAGAGGAACCAAAAGAAGGGGAGATGAGGATTGAGGAACAAATAATTACAAAACAAACACTACTTTCCCAGCAAACACACGACGTCCAAACAACATCGTTACAACGTCGCTGCAACGTCGTGACGTTGCAGCGACGTTGTTGCGACGTTGTGTGTTTGCTAGGATGAAACCACAGATGCGCAAACAAAGAACAGTTGCATCTGAGGAACCGCCTTGGAATGGTCTTTCTTTACATAAGTCTAACTCAATACAACAAGTATCTATCCACGGTACCTATTCGAGCAGGCCCCGAGGTTATAAAACGTTTTTCATGCTCGGCTCAGCTGATACAGGCTATTGTTGGCATTTTCAAATCTATAAGCGTGTTGGCATTTTCAAATTTATAAGCAGAGAAAATTTCATGTTCAGTTGAGTTGAGCATTAAAACAGTTTTATTACCTCGGGGCATGGATTGTTTTAGCCTTTCACAACCGAGTTTCTGAAGTGGACTATTCCATCATAGAGTTTGGATATGTGCTTCGTTACGAATAGGGATATTAAAGACAAATCAAGACAGACCGGCAAACAGTACTAGTGTGGATCGAGATGAGACGGCTTATAATGAGCCATCTCATCTGGATCTACACGGGTTGCAGAAGAATCTGTCTCGATCTACAGGGTCGAAAGGGTCCATACTCTATTAATAAGTTGATGCATTACTGAATCCTATTTTAATAATCGTAATTTCTGCGACCATTAAAGGCTCCATATTCCTAAAAATTCGACATTTTGTTATCCAAGAAAGGTTTTATAAGTTGAGATATGGTATTAATACAATCAAAAAATATGGCACCTGACAGCCTGTAAAATTTCAATTAGTCTCTCGTTCTTGAACTGGATCAGAAATGAAATGATTTTTTTATCAAACCACTGAATTAATGTTGCCACCGCTTTCTACGGAATTATTTTGCATATAGGGATGACTCACGGAAATATTGCAAACTTGCACGCAAGCGTACGGAGTACTTTACCATTTCAAATTATTAAATATTTTAACATCCACATGACATTTTGAAATTGGTCTGAACTTTCTCCTGTTACCGGAAACTGAAATTAATCTAGTTTGTATAGCTTTGCCTTGATAAACATGGCCAATTGCTATATGTGAACAGTGATTCTCTTGTTTCTTTGAGGGAATTAGTGCAGTTTCAAGGGGGGTAACACGACTGTCGCTATCCTATAAGGGTTTACTCTAAAAGGAAAGAGATTCTACCCCTGGGGGGCAAATATTTTCCTTTGTAGAGTAGACGCTTTACAGAAGGAGTTTGGTATATAGAAAAGGAAATAGGAAAAAGTCGCAAAAATAACTGTTTCCCTTGTAAACTATGGCGGCATATCTAACAACCATAATTAGCCAACATAATCATTGGATATTATAACTCTTTGCAACAAAATATGTCGTATCCTATCTAGCATTCTACTTAAATCTATATTGGACCGTTATCGGCCTGACAGGAATCCTGTCAGGCCAATAATGGTCCGATATAGATTTAAGTAGAATGCTTGCTACGTTCTTATTTCCCAACGATACCATATGTTGAGCTACGCATTAGAATCGCCCCTAATGTGTTCATGAAGTTATATGCATTCTGTGGTAACAAAGGGCAAACATTGGTGACAAAATGCGCAGGCATTTAATATGGCGTTTTTTTCGAATTACGCTTTTCTCAGGCGTGGGTAATGTGCACATTCATTGTCTGACATTGTCGACTGTAATAGCTATGCTTGCCTAATATTATAGGTCTGCACATAATGGAAATAACAAAGCTACAATCAGCATAATACAGTCGAATTTCCATTACAAAAACAAGCCTATTCAAACATATAGAACATTACAACTCCGAAAACTGAAAATTTTCAGATAATGTGTTTTTCACATTTCTGCTCAAAACATTGATAGTGGGTACTCGTTTGAACCGCCTCAGCGAGGCGGTTCTAACGAGTACCTACAATCTATGTTTTTGACCAGAAATAAGAAAAATAATGTATACCCTTGTAAACCCCAGTTTTACTATATAAAAGGGGGATTTAAGGGGTCAAAATTATATAGGCAGGTTTTCATGACGGCTCACATTGTCGATTGTTATAGGGGAGGGGGGGGGGGGTCCTGCAAAAAGTTTTGTCACTGGGTTCGGATTGCTTCAGTGCTACGTTCTATCAAACATATTTTTATTGCAAACCTTCAAAGTATTCCCCCTTTGCTGAAACACATTTTTGTAATTTTTTCGCGAAAAGCAGATAAATAGTCTTCTTTTGGTATCTGTTGGAGACACTGATAAATAGCGCTGCCAAGAGACTTTCTAGACGTATACTTATACTCTCGACCTCTAAATATTATTGCTGACGATGTCAATATTCAATCCGTTAGTAAACAGAAACTCCTTGGTGTTTATATCGATGAACACCTTTCTTGGTCTGCCCATATAGACCACTTATGCTCCCTTATCTCATCTAAAATATCTCTATTACGCCAGTTAGCAACGTATGTACCGACACATATTCAAAAAGTTTACTATCAGGGGTATATTCTTCCTTATATTGATTATGGCTCTGTTACCTGGGGGTCAGCCTCTGTAACTAATATTGAACGCATATCCAAGCTGCAAAAACGCGCTGCTCGAATCATCCTGCGAGCAAATTACGATACCCCATCAGTAGATATGTTCAGTCAGCTGGGATGGCTGTCAATTCCGGACAGACTTAAATATAATAAGGCTGTCTTGACATACCGAGCAATAAATAATTTATCCCCTGAATATATAACACAACTTCTAAAACCAGTATCCGAGGTACACACTCTTAACCTCAGGTCATCAGAAAATGGCTCACTTTATGTGCCGAAAGCACGGACAGCACTTTTTGATGGCTCTTTTTCGTGTTCCGCACCAAGACTATGGAATGCTCTACCTCAAACAGTAAAAACATCGGGGTCACTCTCTACCTTTAAGCAGTCTCTTAAAGCAACATTTTAACCCTTATAAAATGTCTTTAACTATGATTTTAAATGATATACCATGTGTAAAATTATCGCTGAAACCGTTATTGTAACTGAATTGAGAGCTTTTATGACCTAGCATAATTGTTTTAGATATTGGTTTTATGCGCTCGTCAAATCTTAAAGCACTTACAAAAACTGTGATAACATACAGATTTGTCTTTGATATAATTCAGTGCCATGTTTGGTTTTAAATCACTTGCACATACCTGTTAGCACTTTTATTTGATAAAAACTTTATACAAGCATTCACTTCGCTACAAGCTACTTTTATCCCATGAATTTCTTAGCTGTTAGTTAAGTCTTGTTGTATACATATAAATTTTAGTTAGAGGACCACAATGTAGAATAGTTATTTATAGCTAATTGTGTCATCCTCTTTAAACATTGTTTAAATAAATAAATAAATAAAAATTTCCAGAAAGCATTTTCTTAAGCCTTGGAAATAAAAAGAACACAGGGACTCAGGTTAGGTGAATAAGGTGGATGGTTTAAAACTTTCTCCTTTTCAGAAGCCAAAAAAAAAAAAAAAAGACATAACAACTCATATTTACGAGAGGAGGCGTTGTCATGTAGAAGGTGGACTCCTGACCATCCTTTGCTTGGTCGCTTCTTATTGTAAAAAACTCTTTCACTTTCTTCAGTACAGAATTCTTGTAGAATCGGCCAGTGACTGTATGACCAGATGGACAAGGCACTTGAACGACTGGCCCTCTTGAATTGAAGAAAATTGCATACAACATCTTTTTCGAACTTATGGTTCTCTTGGCAATACACGGGCGTTTTTTATCTTTTCGCTTCCATTGCTTATTATCAGCCCTTCTTTGTGGCTCAAACGTGCACCCAGGTTTCATCACCTGTTAGCAAGTTAGAAATAAACAGACTATTACAGCCTTTGTATGTTTTCAAAAGTTCCCGGGCACTTTTAATGCGTTGTGTCGTTTGCTCCTCAGTAAGCAAATGAGGTACCCACCTAGCGCAAATCTTTCTCAACCTATTAGCCTAATAGTGACAGAACTTTTTGCACGACCCTCGTACTCTTGCGCATCCTTGGCGTTACTGTGTGAGCCATCCCATGACAAAACCAGCAAATGGCATGTGCTCCCATTGAATACTCAGATTAGCCTGGGCATCCGCCCAGTTTGATCATAGTCTTCGCTGTGCGCTCAGTGGGTAGCTAAGGACCAAAGCTTTTTTCATGCGGACAGCTAACACTCTGATCAGACTGGGCTGATGCAGTTTACACAGACTTGTTAACGTGATAAAAACGGTGCAGGTTTGTGCAAGCTACTTCACGGTTGCGCTATTATATCATGAAGACCAAAGTTTTACATGTTTCTGAAGTTTATTCATTTAGAAAAAGAAAACAAAAGCAATTTCCAGTCCAACAAAGTCCTTTTATTAGCCGTTTAATTTATGCAACTAAAAAAAAGAAGTATAAAATAATTATATGCCAGGCAAGAATTTTTCTGGAGACTGAGTATCGCCAAATAATAGCAAGGTTTTGTACAAATGTAACAAGCAGTGCCTATGGACTATAGTTGTGTAAGTCCTTCCAGGGGTTATGTGTCTTACATCTGCATCAGTTGTTGATAATGGATACCCTCATAACAGACAGTATTAACCCTTTCACCCCTACCCCTAAGTTTATGAACTGGACTCTTCCATCGCTGAATTTGGACATGTCCATTGTTGCAAATAGGGAATTCAATCCAAACACAAAAGCAGAAAAGCAAACAGTGCAGTTCCAGATGAGACGGCTCATTATGAGCCGTCTCATCTGGATCTACACTGTTTGCATAAGCATAAGCATGCGTTTGAGTCTGCAGGGATGACTGGGTTTAGCCGTATCGTGTCGGCCATTGTAGCATTTACAATGTCAATAGCAGATATGCGATCTGCCGTTCTTCTGCGTTGACCAGCTAACATACTCTAGATGATAATATAGCATGTATGTGCCAGCCAATGAGAAAAGGGTCGTTATCACGTCTGCGACCAACAAAGGCTCAAGCACTAGGGGCCTTAAGGAAGCATCAGGCAAAATTCCATATCTTTGACGCATTAAGGGGCTTCCTATATCTATCTAAAGATTAACAAATCGGACACTTCTAAGTACTATGTTCTTGTGTGACGGCTCATGTATATATATATATATATATATATATATATATATATATATATATATATATATATATATATATATATATATATATATATATAAGTTGGGAGAAGGGGCATAACATCTAACAAAAATCTTTTTGGTAGCACTGGACCCAGAAAGGATGCTGACATGATAGGCGTTAAACTATATGTTGAGAATTAATCATTAACAGTGCAATGATTTTGTTTACCTGAGGCCTTTCGGCTTTCGCCTTCTTCAGAGGTTTTTTTATATTTTAAATAAATAACATAAAAATGTAAACTTTACGAGTAAAAGATTATAAGTAAAATTTACATCATCTTTTACCCGTATATTTTACATTTTTATGTTATTTATCTAAAACAGAAAACCTCTGAAGAAGGCGAAAGCCGAAAGGCCTCAGGTAAACAAATCATTGCACTGTTAATAATTAACTCTCAATATATATATATATATATATATATATATATATATATATATCCGAAGCTATGATAGATATTGACAGATGTGCTCCCAAACTGACTTTTCCCTGCGTGCACATGACATTTTCAAAACGTCGCATCAACGTCCATGCAACTTCATGACGTTGCATCGACGTTAATATGGCTTTGTCTCAACTTTGCGTGCCCGATGGGTTTACTTTTGGTTTTATTTATTTATTTTTTGTTGTTCTTTTCTTTTTTTTATGTAACCTTCTTGCCTTCATTTTGTCATTGATTGACACTGATGTCCCAGTCCATCTAAATAACCTAAAAGTCTGGCTGGCTGGCTGCCGACTATAGAGACAGACATAAAACATATATGCAATCATGCTATCCTAAATAAAGTTCTTATCCCCAAACTTGTTATTACTCGACTGTCAGACAGGAAGATATTGGTTCTTTAAACACATGATTCTCAGCAGGAGAAAATGGCCCTTGGGTTAAATGTGACCAACGAAGTAATAGGTCAGTCTGCGCGATTGTGCTTGATCGAAGCCTTCATTATCCACTTACATAATACTGTACAATATATCGAAGAACAGAAAATGGCCTAATCGGACTGCGCGGATGCATCTGTGCGTATCTGGCCTCAGGGTCATTTAGTGACATTATATTATATCCAATGCCAATATTAATATTAAGACTAGCCTTTCCTGTCAGAAACATATGAAATATCCGACTAGTGTAGACGCAGACCAACCTGCGTATCCGCTCAGTCTAAGCAGGGTCTATCGGTCACCGAAATAATGTGTAGACCTTAAGGTTTGTTTAAACGCACAGCCTAGTCCATGTCTAATTTTGATCTTGACCTGTATGGTCATACAGCACTTTTTCTCGATGAGGTGGGCCGTGCCACGCAAAAACGTGTTTTCTGGCATATGAGGACAGTGAAGGCCAAGATCAGCCTGCGCAGCTGCGCTGTTAGATAAGGGTCTTCGCTGTGCGCAACTAAAATCATTGGATACTATGGGATGTTTAAAAGGAGAGCAAATGCCCGGATGAGACTTTGTGCATGCACAAAGTCTCATCCGGGCATTTGCTCTCCATTTAAACATCCCATAGTATCCAATGATTTTGCTGCACAGTCTTATCCGGGCATTTGCTCTCCATTTAAACATTCCATAGTATCCAATGATTTTGCTTGCGCACGTTTTGCGCATGCTCGAAGGCACTGTTTCGATTGACGCGGCCCAGATGTCATAAGTCTTGTCTAGCTGAAAGGATGACAATGAAGCAATTTATACTGAAAGAAATCCAAAGAGCATCTCTGCGAGACAGAAGCTCTTGACAGATGATTTCACAACGCCAAACAGCCCAGTGCACCATCAAAATTACGATAAGAACATATTTATTACATTAACTTGGGTTATAAATTCATGCTCTTAGACTACACAATTACAAGAT